>JANHGB010013630.1:0-87701 GCA_026283785.1 Coracopsis vasa
GGAAAAAACCCCTCCGAGAGGCCAAGGAGAACTGGCCATTGGAGAGGAAAAAGCTGCACTGAGCAGCGTGCTTGGGCGGGCAGGTACCTGGAAGGGCTAGATCACTGCTCGCATCGGGATGGGTATCGATTGGTGGGTGGCAAGCAGTTGTATTCTCTTCCCTTGTTATTTCCCTTATTATTATTATTATTTTTGGTGGTAAAAGTAGTGGTTTGTGTTATACCTTAGTTACTGGACTGCTCTTATCTCAACCCCTGGGAGTTGCATTCTTTTGATTCTCCTCCCCATCCCTCCAGAAGTGGGGGGAGCAAGAAGGGGAAGAGTGAGTGAGCGGCTGCGTGGGTCTGGGTTGCCCTCTGGGCTTAAACCACGATGTTAACCTTTATTTTGAAGTTCTGTTAAAAAAATCTTGCACCACCCTTAGTAGGCAAATTGCATAAACTGTGCTTGTCATAAGCAGCATTAACGTGTTATCAAAAGCCCATTAACTTTAATCCTGCTGTTTTCACTTCACTGACATAAGTCGGTGAAAGCCCAAATAAGTTCTAAATTTAAGTTAGATTCTGGAATGTGATTTAGATGCAGAAACACAGGTACGTGGGGCCATTTGAAGTGCCCTGGGATATTAGAAGGCATCTGCAAGAGCTGACAGATGGAAGATAAGACCTCCAGGAAGTCTGCACTCTTCTGGAGTACATAGGACAGGCAGGGCACCTAAGCAACTCTGGCTGAGAGTAAGCACCTATGTTTAGGTGTCTGAACCTCACCCTTTGTGACACAAGAGTGCCATCTTTTTACTTTTTAATTCTAACTGAGATAGACTATCAACCTGTGAATTTCAGTATTCTGTTGTATTTTTTTGGCAAATTTGCAGTCATAGTCTCTATTTCTGATGACATTAATAATTTCATACATCATTAAATTAGCTTCACTCTTCTTCTATGCCTCCAATTTGTTTCTAGTAAAGCCAGAGAAATTTCACCTGTATCTTTAAAGGAAAATATTTTATAAACATTATGCTGAGCTTAACATTTCTAAAAATGTTATACTTTATCATGTTACAGATGCTTCTTTCAACTGGAGTCTAGTGAAAAGCTCCCTACATTTCTGTAAGGCCAGGTTTTAGAGCACAGTAAGGAAGAGGTAAGTACCAGTATGTTGACTAACAGGGTAGTAGACTGATTACAAATTAGCTTTGTTAAACTGCCCAACATGTAAATCAGTTTGCCTTCTGTTCTACAAGCAGTGTAGGGAAAATGCCCAATTCCCTTAAAAATCATACTTTATGTCAGTGAAATAAGCCAAGAATTTCCTTATTTAGTAGTCAACATCACTTACCTGTAAGTATTCTGCAAATGTCTGAGTCCTGGTTCTTCTTTAGAAGTATGATTTCACTGTATGTTTGTTACTATAAGAAACAAGACTCTAATGGCATTTGTTAAAATGAGGAAAAAAGCAGCAAGTATTTACATGTGAAATATTGCTGTCATCTTCATGAAAAAAGGAAAATACTTTTAATTTGGGCATTTTTATAGAGGAAGTAAAGCTGCATAACTATGTATGTTTGGTATTTTTTATCAAGAAGAGGGACCAGTAGTAGAAGTCCCCAGATAGAAAGTGTCCTGAACAGTTTTATATGACATAAGACATAAAATGCCTGCTGACTTATTTGTACTAGAAAGAGAATTGAAGTGATTTAGAGCTGCAAAGACTCAGGTTTTTCTGAAGCATACTTAGGCTAAACTATTTACGCGACTTTATCAAGTGTTCTAAGCAGTCCTACAGGTTAGACAATATAGAATCGAAACAATTATGACTTGCCCTAACCTAAAATGATCTTAAAAGACAGAGAATATCGAGCATAAATTATGCACATTTCTAAGATATTTGCATGTACTTTCAGCATTTTACCAGCGTTTAGATTTTCTTGGAATAACTTCTGATTTGAGGAATTTTTTCAAATCTTGCTAAATAATGGTAAGCAGGAGTTTAAAAATAGTCAGTCATTACATGCAAGGATTAGCTTTCAAACAGTATCTTTTTCAAAGTATAATAGAAAATAAAAGTGCCCAGTTGCTTCAGAATTAGGATAATACAAGCATATGGTGAAGATGTGCTTCTGAAGACAAGCCTGGGAAGAGGACATTACAATTTCAAGGCAATGACAAAAATTCAATTCAAGTCTATAGAGACTGTATTACAGTGTCAAGACGATGGCAAAATTATGCCAATGTAAGTCTATGGAGACCACTTTACTATGTCAAGACAATGGTAAAACAATGTTATACAAAATGATTGAGACCACATTGCAATGTTAAATTATGATGCCAAAACCTTGTCATTTCCTAGAGTAATGACAGAGGATTCTGCGTATGTTCCTCACAGCATTGCTGCTGGACCTGTGCTCCAGATCAGAACACTTTTGTAGCTCCAGCGCTGGGTCTTTCTTGAGTAGGAAGCAACTTTTATCAGACTAAAGGGTGAAAACTGAAGGCACTTGAGTTGATGGAGCTAATTGTATTTGCATTTGCAGATGCAGGGCTGATGAAGAACATCTTACCCTTATCTCTATTTACCTATCTATTTATTTATTCATTTAACAGTAGAACACAGTCTGACATTATTGACTTTAAGGTATAGTGCCAAGCCTGCCTAGGTACCTTTTTTATGTGGGGTTGTTTTGAAAGTAGGTTGATGCCTCTGTTTTGGGAATGTCTATTACTTTATATTATGCCAGTTGTTTATAGCATTACAAAGTTATAATTACTACATATGTACACAAACAATCTCACAAAAGAAAGAGCTAATTCCAAGTACTTCTACTGAGATTTCCTTCTTCAGTGTGAAAGTGAGTGTGTTTGATGTACTTGTAAAATGAGTTTGAAAGCTTTATTTTTTTACAGGACAAGAAAAGTGTTGGTAATGGTAGAGCGTATGTTAATTACTTCTCCTTCCAGAATGTTTCAAGCCATATATAGAAAAAACAAGCTTTTAGCAGTTAAGTTCACATCTGTTCAGTTCTTGGTACTGTCAACAGGGAGATCAGTATTGATGCTGCTTAACAACTTGTTCACTCTAATATAATATTGTTTAATAACAGCAGTTCCAGATCTTATCAAAAGTGTGTCCTTCCATATATCCTGTATGAGACAGTGGCCAAGAGTAGATGTGTAGTAAAGAGTACAAAAGCATGACAGCCCTAGAATATTCCCCTTTCAGACTTTGCTCCCCAAACAGCTGTTGAAAACTATGAAAAAGGGCTTATTCTATATGAGACCATGCAATAATTTACATGATGCTCTGATTGTCTGATGGCTGTAATGACCTACACTTAAAAGAAAGAAATCGATTGTTAGATTAATTATAAAACTACCTAAGCTGCTGAATTTTGCATGGTCACTAATATTGTCAAACTATCTGATAGACAAATTCTACTGTAAGTTCTCTTATGCCTACAAGTTGATATATTTACTGATTAAACCATTTAAAAGTAAACTTTCATTAAAAAAGTATGTGAAAAGGTATTTACACTTTGAAATCTTACATGTCCTAGTTCTAATGAAAAAGTTCAAAAAATGTGTAGGGACAGCTATTAAGAGAAAATAAACAAAAAGATCATTCCATATCTCCAACTTTAAAAACACCTCTTGACTTCTTTAAGATTTGAACTGGCAGTTCTAGTAATTTCTCTGGCCATGAATCTGATTGAAAAGGTAATAAGAAGCCAATAACAAGTAATATTCTAAGTAGTATTAAAACTGTGTAATTGTGCAGAGACATATTCTCTTGGAATCAGAGGAAGATTTATCTACTATGGTATAAAAATAATATGTAGATATTATTTCTCAGTCGAATTAAAAATCCAGAAAACCACAAGCCAGAATGTTCTTTTTATCGTGTCTTTATTTATGATATTGACAGTGACAGGAGAGTTGCTATTTAGCTAAGCTTTCTAGGAAAGGTATACCGAAGTTTCTTAAGAGGCTGAAAATCTTTTTCAGATAAATTTTAATTCATTCCTGTTCTGCAGAGGTGTTAACAAAACATTTCTCTGCATAATTTGGTTTATAAAATTATGTTTGAAAAAGCTAATCACTGTGATTGTGTTATGAGAGTTTCTGCATTTCTCCTGTATAAATTATCGCTGTATGCTTTATGCCACCTTAGACGTCCTTCTCATTCAACATTATCAATGAGAAAGCGCCCTACTAACTGTAGGAATCATCATGAGCCTTTCTTTCATATGAAAAGTTCCATGATTTCACGGTAATAGCAGATTCACAGTGTGATGTCTTTTACAGGTCTATGCTTCTATAATATTATTTTCAGTAGCTTGTGAATATGATACGTTGGATGAGGGAGTCATGGTTGAAGGGATTACATGGGGATTAGGACAGGGGATGCAAATACCAAGTGACTGGACAGTGGTCAAAAAGTGTTTTGCAAGCATAGTGCCAAATAATGTATTAAAACCCATGGATTGCTTAGAAAATTATTTGGAAGAAATGTTACTCAGCAAGTAGACAGGCATAAAGTTTAAGAGGCACAAGTTATAATCTTGTGCTACTGATTTATTTATTGCCGTGGGGTATTAATACACCCTGTCCCTACCTCAGTTTCTCCATACAACATGGAGATAATGGTACTTGCTTTCTTTTGTAAAACACTTTGAGATCTGTTCATGATGTGATAAGAATTACTATTAGTCTTACTATTACACATTATCAAAAATCAAAGCAGTTTTTTAAAGAATTCTTTTAGGGGTTTTAAAAAGTTCACCTTACCTAATGTATTACAGGAGATATATAAGAGCAAGCAGCTTCCCACTCTATTTTCTACATATTAAATTTTGTTTCCAACATTGCATTGTGCATGCAACCAACAGTAACAAGTATAATATGCTATATTTGGACAACTGCCAAATTTTATGTATTTATTAATACATTCTAACTATATTCGCTGCTGGACTTTTAGTGAGACATACAAATTATTGCCATTCAGACATTGTTATTGGTAGATATTTTCCAGTAGAACATGAGAATAATAAGTCCAATGAGCTAGAGATTCATTTTATGGCTCAACTGAAATGAAAGGTTTCAACTCAGTGAAAGTCTTACTGTGCTTGACTATTAGCTCAAATGTGAGAAAGATATGCATGAATTTGCAGAGAAATAAAATTTAGATATCTCGTGTATTATACATCTTACATGAAATGCAATTCTCCATTCAGAAGAAGGAACTGAATATTTATTCTCTAAGCACCTGAGAATAGATTTGAGAAGATAATATCCACAAATAGGAGGTTTCAGTCTGAGGGACTGTCAAGTGATTTTGTTTACTCTTCATCCAAGAGTATAAAATGTCCAGAAGATTGCTAGTCTAAAAAGGTACTTGACCAGAAGTGGCATGAGCTTTCTCTTTGTTGTTCTCTCACAAGACTATCACCATTGCTAGTGGTGGCAGTGTTATTTCTTGGGCAAAGGTGTTATCAGCTTTGATAACTGAAAAGTTGTCCATCATTTCAGCATTGTCCATGACTTGGTCTTTCAACATTCCTACAAAAGCACCTGTTTGAAGAGCTGCAGCTATTATAGTGAGTTTTCACAATAGTGTTTGGTTTTTTTTATTTTTTATTTTTTTTATTCTTACGCATCAGCAATGTCTTCAGAAGATATGTAAGCGTTTTAAAGTCCCTTTCCCATAGATTTCATTCTCTTTCAGGAAGTATTTAGGCTCTCTCATGGCTAACTAATATTTTTTAAAAATAATGATTATCAAACCATCAGGTATTTGGGGAAACTGTTTTGCATGAAATGAGATCAGTGGTCCAGTTTGATGGTCCACTGAACTTCTAAGATATTTTCAATTTTTACTGTTAGCACCACCATATTTGCTGCTGAGAAGAGGAAATCTATTCTGCACCCTATTTTTCCCCACTGCATTGCAAGTACATGAAGCTATTCAGTCCCAGAGTGCATGTACTGCAGCTGGCTAACAACCATTGCTGTAAACAAAGCAACAGGCATGCCATCAAATTGGATATAGTCCTTCATCAGTCTCTTCTGTCTTCTCTGAGAAAGCTAGAGATGATTACAAGCACAGCTCAGGAAATAAGCCTAGCAGAGCCTAAAGTTGCATGAATTCAAAAAGCATCTTACAGGGGTAAATGAGGCATTCAAATATAAATAGAAAGTACAGAGTCAGTTCTAAACAAGTGCTTCCAAGGTCTTTGTGCACTCTGATAGCTTCAGATATTTGCCATAAATGAATTTTATTCTAGGTACCATGAACCGCATGTCTAACAGTGGCAGTGTTGCTTGTTGGAACTTTTTTTTCTTCATGATTTCAAAATAGTGAATAACAGATTATATATTTTTCATCTTTATCACTGTAAATATTCATGAGTTAATTGTATCTATTAGCAGATTATATAAAGTATAAAAAAGCATTACACTTATGAGATGATTTCAAAAATTTAAATGGGAATCTATCTTTACTGTTTCCCAGTCTCACAAGAGAACAGGAAAGTAGTTATGACTAGTGCAGGCATTTTATAAAGACTATGTAGCAAAAAGTTAAATGAGAAATTAATATGCATTGAGATCTCTCATTACTGACCTTGATAATGTGATTAAGCAGTCTGCCTTGAATGAACCTTTGTATATTCCTTTATTCTAGAATCTAACCTGAAATTCTGTAGGAGTAAATGAAGAGGTTTCTGTAAAACAAAAAATGACTGGGTGAGACCTTGGTTTTGGAGCCTGAAATGGTAATTAAATTTTTTTTTTTTGTTACCTATTTTAAAGTGTTTATACTTCCTAGATCATGCTGTAAAGCAAATAGAACAAATGGTAGCAAAACCTGGTAGTTCAGTTAAAAGTACATTCCAAGAAGTCATACAAAACCTTATGAATTTTCCTATTTCAAGAAATGAGACACAAATCAGAGAAGTCTTTCAAACCTAGGGAGATTTCTGTTACCTCTATGTCAATAGGTTTCATACTTAGTGTTTGATCCTCATAAGACATGTTAGGATATTATTACATCCAAGTTGCAGAATTTCTTTGTTTCTCTCTATTTGGATAAAGAAATGTTTTTACCCCGCAGAGCTAGTCATCATCTGTGTTGATGTAATAGCAAAAGTGAAAGGTAATATATATCAAGTCTTTTTCGTTTTGGTGGAACAAACTCAGGAAACAAATTTTACAGCTAAAATGTATTAGTTAAAACATTTTAACTTTAAATTTAGTTGCACTAAAGTGAAACTGGATGACCATATGGGAGAAGATTGTAAAGCCTATTGTTTGGAAATTTTGCTTTTTAAGATTTCATAATTAAAAACAACGTTTCCAGACAAAGCAAATAAAATCTTTTTTTTTTTTTTTCCAGTGGCTGTTTTCCTAAATTCCTGCTTACATTCTCAAATCTCCTCCATAATTTTTGTCCCTGTGCCTCAGTTTCATTGATATTTCCAAACCTGCTTGTTTGTTTTTAAATTCTGAATCCAGCCCTCCCTCTCTGATTTCTTTGATTCGGGTTCAGTGGATCCAGCTTCATCGTGTTATTCTTTTTTCTTACATTCATGGTGTTTATACTTTACCCAACCCAATTTTCCTATGTGACATATTAGATGCACAGTGCTGAGGTGTGTGAAATTTAGTGGTTCTCAGCTAACTTCTCTGGAAAAGTTGTCTCTTTCACAGATGACCCAAAATGAACTGTAACTCATTACTAGAGTCCAGGGCTTATAAATTGAAAAGAAAATTCTACCTACCTTTATTTTACTGGATATGAACTTTTAAACATCAGCTCTCTCATTATATAAAGGTGCCTTGTTTGAAATGGAGTGATTTGTCAATGGAGAAGGTTCTGGCTTGATTCACTGTTTTTGAACTGGCTCAAGCACTTCTAATTATAAGCTACTATCTAGAGCTGTTACTATTTGCCAGATATTTCGACCTTGATGAGCAAAACCCTTTAGGCTCATTTGAAAAAGCTTACAAACAAGGAAATTCAGTGCTGTTCACCCACTGGGCTTGGGACAAAAAGCAAGTATGAAAGCTGCCAATATTTCTATATTTGCTTGTTTCATCTGAGAGGGACCAGTGCAATGACACAGAAAAAGACTCTTTGAGCCCAGAGCGAAAATAACACACTTGAAATGCTTAATGGGTTTCTTCTGAGAGATTTCTCCAGCAGCTTCAATAGAGCTGGGTGAAAAGCTTGTATAAAAAACACTTTAGCTGATGAATTTCAGTCTTTTTTTTTTTTTTTAATTTCAGTGTCTGGATTGCTCACTGAAGGATTTGATTTTGTTTCTGATTTGTAATTATTTACAAACCAGAGCTTAAACAGTGCATGCTCTGTATATTTCTGATTAGTTACTCCCACTATAAGGCCGTGTGTGTTTACTGCATTATGGTGTCTGAATAAGGCGAACGGGTGCAAATGCCAGAGTTAGGGGTAACGGGAAGAACACAGCACTACCTTATAAGAGAAAGCTTTAAAGACCTTGTCCTGTTTGAAGTTAGGTCAACAACAAACAAGATTTTATACATTCCATATTTTAGAATATATAAGTAAAACCTTTGAAAATGTTGTAACATGTTAGGAAGATATCACATTTTAAATGAATAATCCTTCATAATCAACGTGATCTTAATACAAAAATAACACCTAATGTCAGATATTTGTCTAATTTATTTTGCCTTTGTGCTATGAGAATAATATATCCCCAACCCCAGCAACAATGAGTATAGTTACATTACCATAAATATGTTGCATCATCATCAAGTACATATCATTAATCCACAGCCTAATGAAGGCGATGAAACGACATTCATTGTCTGGGATCAGTTGCTTAGAGCTAGCATATTGGCTTTAGTCTTGAGGAACTGTCAGCTGAAGTAACTTTCACAGAATCACAGAATGGTTGAGGCTGGAAGGGGTTCAGATCAGCTTTAACGGAAAAAGACTAACCAGGACCTTGGTCCAGTGACTGGAATGGGTGCATTAGATTAGTTTTCTCCTGGAGCAGAAAACATTAGGAGTATTGTAGTTCTAGCTGTTCTTGTATTCAGGTTTTATTCCAATGTAATTTTTACCTGTCCTTTTTATTCATTCAAAGTCCTTTTCTAATTTTTATAGAAATATAGAGATAAGACAATGAAATAGTCTCTGAAAGATAGGCAAAATGTAATGTTCAGAGGTTAAATTGTACTTCTTTGCATGAATATCAATCTCTCCACCCCCAAATGTATATTAGGTAGAAATTGTGGGAGGTTCTTTTATTCTGTCAAGCGTTATAACTGAGATATATTTTCACCTGTCATGTAAATCAATAAAATATACAGTACTTAATACTTAAACGTTTCACTATTAGAATAATTTTCTGATCCCTCTGGATTAAAACATTGTAAAATAGAATACTCAATTTTGTATGAATAAATTAAGTGTTTTGCAACTTACAGTAATGAGATAGTTGGTTCACATAACTTTATAAACTGGTTACATGATGCAGCAATGCAGATGCCCCATTTGGAAGTTTGCCTTTCTTAATGAGATAAAGCTCCTCTTTATTCCACTGATGGCTCTCTTTGTGTAACGACAGCAAATGTGATTAGTTTTTCTACATTATGTTTTTTTTCACCCCTTATAATTCCTACATTTTCCATCAGCCTTTAGTTTCCTTTTTATTATGAATGTTTCCACAAATTTCATAGAAAAGATAGCACAGGTTGTAAAATAATCACATTAATTACTTTGCTCCCTGAAGATTTACTCAGAAATGTTTCCCCTTTACAGGAGATAGTGACAGGTCCTAAACATATCTTTCATGGGGCAGCAGAAGAAACATTGCAAAACCTACTGGCAAAGATGTGGCAAGCTATTTATAAACAATTTTGAAAATGCTCCTATAAACTAATCTGAAGCATATAGATTAAAGGACTGGAGGGACATGAAAAGGGAACATATAATTAAGTTCCCTGAAGTCAAATGTATTTGTAAATAAAGGATTATTCTTCTGCTCACTTCTTAATGAAATGAAGTTGCCAATAACACTCTCACAGACCATCCTAGTAGAAGCACCTGAAGTTAGAGTTGAATTCTGCTACTACAAAGTAGCAGAGATGTGAAAATAGGGGCTTCAGCATACATAAACAAGATGTAAACAGCTCACATTAATAAAGACTAATTCATCTATCTTTATCTAACTAAATTAGTATCAGTTAGAACTTGGGCAATCTAGCCGTGCAGCTAATTATAATTCAAATGTAGCAGAAGTTAAGTAACAAGTTATAAAAGTACTGAATGAAATCTTTCTGTATCACAGCTGTGCACTTCTGTTTACTTCTGCACTTCTGATTTACTTCTGTGCACTTCTGCACTTGCTGATTGAGATTGGGTTTAGAAGTTCAAAGCTGTATATTATAGAAGAGATCTGTAAATAAAAAGTATAAAATCGTTGCTAAACAGTGAAGCATTACTGTGAAGACACCCTCTTTAATCTTTTTGAGGGAATTCTGTGGTAACTACATGGCAAATAGGAGTGACAAATTCATAGATTTGGTAAGTTTATGTAGAATAAAAGAATTTTCCTTTATTTTTTTTTTTTATTTTAGTAATTTAATAGAGGATTTCCCATCTTCTTCTCATTTTTTGGACCATCAGATGTGCAATTTCATCTCTTTTGATCTGGTAACTTATATAAACCACAGATATTTTTGTTTTAGCCATTTGTAGTTGTCTTTCCACTTGTCATGTTGACATACCACTCTCTTACACTGGACAATATCTAGTCAAAAGGATTTTTTTTTTTTTTGAGCATGTTTTCAAAGAAGAGAAGAATACCGGCTAACAATTATACATTTTGGATCTGAGTTATATATGTAGGCAATTTTTTGCAGCTTCTTTCTGCTCTTCTCTATTGGCTGCCCAATGTCAAAACAGTAGGTACTCTTTTCTTTTGCAATAATCATCCCTGACATGCTGTTGGCAACATATCCTCCAGGTTCTTTCTGTTGTCTTCTAGAAGACAGTTTCCCCATGGGGAAGAAAAACAAACATTCTGCCTTTAAACAAGAAATTAAAAAAGCAAAGATAGAAAATGCTTGCTGGAATTCAGCGCCCTGACTTTTGTGCACCTATTAAGAGTAAAGTTTTATTTTACCAGTGCACAGAGGACTGTTTAAAAAGGTTATGTGTACTTGGCCTTTCACTTCCTTTAACATAATATTAGCAAGATTAAAACAGGGTTTTCTAATAGTACTATAAAGAGGAAAAATGGGGGCTCCATTGCTCAGGGTTTTCAAAAGAATATAATACATGGTCCTTGTGATGATATAGTCTGAAGCAGTCCAGCATTAGCAGGGAGTGAACTGAGTAAACTAAAAGGGGTTTAATGTTTTGGGTTTGGTTTTTTTTTCAGACAACAAGTAGAAACATGGGACAGACAATCCATGAGCACACCCTTTTTTCTTAAATAAACTTGGGAAGCAGAAGGCATGCCAGCACAAGGAAAGGACCAGTTCTCTAGGTACAGCTGTCTTTCTACATTTTAATTCTAATGAATGAAAAAAACCTCAAAATACAGAAGTTTCTTTCATCCTAGATCAAATTATTACAGCTCAACTTAGAAATCATGTGTTAATTATTCCCTAATCTAATAGACCTGCACCTTTCAAAAAAGATTCTGATGGCAGAATGGTAATGATCCTGGTTTGCAATGGCTTCATCTTCTGTTTCCTGCATCTGTCAAGAATAAGTATGTTAGGTTCCATCAGGCAAGGCACTTTACCTGGCTAAGTATTTACACAACATTTGCCAAGTTTGGTTAAAATTTGGTCAGACTAAGTTAAAAATCATATATGGTTAAGAGAAACAGACATTGACATCAGATCACCCTTTTTTCCTTAGGAAACAAGATTGGTAGTCTAAAATTAAAAACTGCTTCCATTTTGAGACAGAGGAAAAAGAGAAGCCTGAGACTGTAGTAGATAAATGCTGGTTCCACAGAAGCTGAGGGAAAATTTGGTATATGTTTTTTGTATTGCTATAACCTAGGCCTTATTATTCTAAATTTTCTCAAACAGAACATCCCTACTAAAACCAGAAGTTTTTCCTGTGTCAAGATCACAGGGTCAGTCTCCAGAAGTCTAACCTCCACATTATATTTGTGTTTGATAGAAAGAATTTCAGTTTTCTCATTGCATCATTATACTTTAATGAACTTCCTGTGAACAGTAGAGCTAAGGTGGCTATCAATATTCATTTGTGCTTTGTGTCTTTCTACTCTAGTTGTATATGCTTATCTACAAAACATGTTTACAAAGCATCGAAGAATGATGTATTTATTAAAATAATCACTAAGTAACATTGAAAAATTATTCTTCTACAGAATTCTATTTATAAAGGATAAGTGACCATGTTTTGACATTTATCATTAGACAGTATCTCAAATATATACATCTCAATTTTCTTATGTGCACACATTGCTATATCCAATAACAAATATTTTACTCTATCAAAAGAAATGCAGAAAACCAACCCACCTTGAAGGAAGTCATATGGTCTCATTAAGTGTATAACTACATTCTAGATGCTGTTCTCTTCAGAAGAAAACAAAGAAAAATACCCCTCAGATATTAAAGTTGATGTTAAGTCTTTCACCTTATGAATAACATATCTGAATGCTAATTGTTCATTGTGTTGCTAAGCAGTAGAAGATGCATCCCACCTCATCCCTGCAAATGAAATCTTTATGGTGGAAAAGTCGCTGTAAGGAAGATGATCTGGAATGGTCTCACCTCTATAGGGGAAGTCATGAGGTGTCATTCGCAGTCATGAAAAGTTTGAAAGTTCATAGAAAAATAACCATTCAGTACCAGGTTTTTGGAAAAAAGGGACACAGGAATGAGGAACTGGTCGAATGCAGCTCCACACAGCTCAGCTGAATGATTCCAAGGCAAGAAATAATCTGAAGTGCTTGCGGTCCTACAGCATTGTTCTTAAATATATAAAGGTATCCCTACTGGAAACGGACAAAGGACCCCTTGACTGTTCCCATTTTCCTCTGAGCCAACTCTGTTAGAAGTCAGCAGATCCCAAGAGCTACTGTGAGAAGACAGAGACCTGAGTTAAAAGAGATTTGAATGACAAGAAGGTAGTGGACTTGCAGACTAGTTTGGGAAGAGTGTTCTGTGGCTGAGGAGGAAATGGTAAAGAGACATTTTGATGAGAGGCAAATGAGGTGAGCATCATTAGCACAGCAGAGGAGATGAGGGATGATGCCATAGTAACTTTCTCAGCACACCTGGGGACATTTCTGTCAGTGACTCACCCCATCCCCATTGTTTGTCAAAGTGCAGCCATTGACTCTTCTGAACAAACAGCTCCTCTCAGCTGGTTACAAAGATCTGCGGATAATGAAATGGTCACCAGGCACCTCATTTGCATCCACTGTACTGCCCTTCTCACAGCAATACACCGGGCAGATGTTGCTGACAGATCACAGCTATTCCCATTTTCTACTAAATGAGATGCAGAGAAGTGTGTTTCATACTTTTATGTTTTCCAAGCCTCATGCACTTTTACCTGTTCATATCAGAAACATGATTATAACCACTTTGATTCTCTACTGTTCTTTCTGAACACTGCAGGATAGAGAAAGAAAAGAGTTAATCAATACCATTATCTGATGAAAAATTATATATAGAATTCCAGAAAGTTAAAGCAACTTAGCCTAGGTTTTATATTTCATCATTATCTAGGAAACTGGTTTTTTTGTGTATTCCCTTAAATGTTTTACCAATAAGAAACAATTTTAAATAGCACATAGTAAAAATTAAGTCCATGTCATTTTTTACTATTGCAGATTTCATTATAAAACATCTCAAGATTAAATTTATTCCAATAATCATTACAATGATGAAAAAATTCCTTGCTTCAATAATTGATTTATGCTTCATTTAAATGTATGGAGTAGTTTCAATATAATTTCTTATTAGCTCTAATGACAAATTTTAAAATAGCAGGGCTCTGAAATAAAGATGAAAATTTGCCATACAAGTTATTACATTTAAATGGACTCAATATTTAATATTTAAAAAATCATTTGATGTAAATAGCCATCATGAATCACTGCAAATATGCTTAGATGTAATTAAACTTTTTCTTTACCCATATCTAGTTGCTTCATAATAAATTATTTTCTTCTTTTTATTTTTTTAGGATCATCAAGCATTTGTACTGGAGAAGCTACAGTTTCCTTCTGACATATCAGCATTGCTTATTCAGATTTTTATTATTGTATTGGTCAAGAAACTAGATGCCATGGTGCACATATTTCCTTCTGTTATGTATATACTATTATTTTATGCATAATGCTAGTACAGTCTCCCTGTTTGGAAGTTACATGTCCGTTATACTATGTATTCCACTATAAAAGAGAGAACATAAAGATATCATTTGGTAGAAACCTATGTCACTTCTAAAATATTTTAAAATGTTATAATGGCAGAAATTAAAAATAAAATAAAAAAAAAAAAAAAAGAATTGTCTCTTTGGCTGGCCCTATTCTGTGATTTGTTTTCCCTTCATATGGAAACTTTACCTAAGACAGGACCCTGCAAGCATGGCCAGAAGGCATACCACTGTCTTTTCAGACACCTGACATGGCTGTTGTGCACTGACCACAACACTCCCAGCAGAAGTCACTGTTGTTGTAATGCATAGGATGTCTGCATGCTGAATTTACACAGTGTGTTTTGCATGCTAAATAATAAACCATGGCATTTTTAGGTTCTCTACTAGAGCTGTAGCTCCAACAATCACTCTCTTGTTTGAGCTTAGATGCACATGAAGGCTTCTCAGTGACAAAAATTTTGTGACGGTACCCATACATTGACAGAGCTGGTCAGTTAGTTGTCTGATGTCTCTGTTGAATCTGTATTTTTAGAGAGATAATGCATGTGCTTGTAATAGTGATGCTGTATCTCTACTTCCAACTCTTTAAGAAAATTGTATTAGTTTCATGCAAGTCCTTAACAGAGACCGTGACATTGTTCTAGCCTTATGCTTAATTTCTTTATTGTTTAGACCTTAATTTTTATTTGAAGCATCTAAGAGTAATGCAGGTAACAGGGGAATAATTGGGAATGGTACATCTGAAATCACTGCACTAAACCACAAACAGGTTCCTGAGATTTTTGAAGAAGAACACCACTGGCACTTGAACATATAAACTGTTGAAATTTTAGTTGCTTTTAGGAAGTAAATCTGTTTAATTCTAAGGAGGAATGGCTCCATTAAATGTTATCTATTTAAAAAACAAGCAAACGAAAAAACAGCAAAAAGATGAAAAAAGTAAATGGGGTAAATGGGGAGTTATAACAGAGTTCCACTGGGATTTGAAACCTGTTCTGCTTAATGTAGATGATTTGGGAAAGGGGATGAATAATGTGGTAGCAATTTTCCTGATAATACAAGGTCATTAGTAGTTAATATTAGTGCTGACTGAAGAACTGCAAAGAAATTCCTGAGACCAAGCGAGTGGGTAATAAAATGGCAAATGAAATCCAGTGTCACTAAATATAAAATTATGTAACTGGGGAAAAAAATAATCCTAACTTTACAAACAGGATTGATGGTTCCTATCTGACCATTGCTGCTCAAGAGCAAGATCTCAAGGTTATAACAGATAATCATAACCCAAAGATTGCAATGATCTCTGTGGTCAGCAGTCAAACATAGTATCACAAATTACTAAGATGAAATTATATAAAAACCAGCATAAATCTATTTTTGCATGTCTCTCTTATGCAGTTGTCATCTTTTCCACTTCGTAGCAGTGTGAAAGGCACAATTGAAAGAGAGTAAAGGAAGAGTTGGAGGGGTGATCAAGGGTGTGAAATGGCTTCCCTGTGCAGGACATCTTAGTAGACTGGAACTCTTCAGTATGGGATAAAGAAAATCTGTAGACTGATGTGTGATATAGACTGAACAGAAGTTTAATATAAAGCAGCATGGAAGAGGGGAATATGAGTGACTGAACACTCTCATTCCCAGCACAGGAAACAGGGACATCAAGTGGATCTAGCTGATGGCACATTTAGAATAAGCACAAGGTAACTGTTGCCCGTGTGTTCTGTAACTCTGCTCCTTAGTAGGGGCCTCTGCAGATTCTAGAAGTTTATCTGGCATCAGGCCAAAATTGGGCATATAATACTTGCTTAAGGAGTCTCTGAGACAGAAATAGCTGAAAGCTAGGGTAGCTTTCTAATGGAAAGTGCTTGTTTTTTATGCATTTTCTTGTACTACTTATTTGACACCTCTTTTAGGCCATTGTCAGAGCAAGATGCTGGCTAGATAGTTGGAGCTATTGTTTGATCCTATGTGCCTGTTCTCAGCTACCAGTGCTCATTTACAAACAGTATTAGAAATGCTTTGATATGACCTGGAGTGGTTTTTTTGTTTTTTGTTGTTTTTTTTTTTTTTACGGTTTTTGAAGAATTTCTTTCCATTTTATAAGAGATAAACATTTACTTCTATATTTATTTTAGATTTTTCTGTGCAGAAAAGTATTAGTATTTTTCCTTGATGAAAAGTGTAAACAACAGGGATTTTTGTTCGTTTTCTTGTGCAATTGTTCTAACTTTATCAATAACAACACCAGAAATTTACATTTGGTACAATTTCTTTTGGAGAAATGTGGTTCAATGAGAGAGATAGATAGAGCCTTGAAAAATATGACTGATCAGTAGAGGTGTGGACCAGTTTCTTTCTAAAGAATTGTTTTGAAAATTATGCGTGGCTACTTTTACCCAGATACAGCCTGTCACGCTCATATTTTTTTGCAGTGACTTCAACTTGCCATAACAACAGAAGTTTAACAAACAGTATTTATGTGCTGCAGGCATAGAAGTGTACATAAGCATAAAAGAAAGTAACAGAATGCAGGTTGCCAATCACATCATTCAGTTCTCCCCAAAGCTTCCAGATAGTTTTACTTTGCTAAAAGTTTCTTTCTTTTTTTTTTGTACCTTTCTGAGTTTTTGGGGAATCTATATTTTCTGTAAGGGAAGTTAGTTGTTTTCCACATGGAATACCCAACAGAGGAAAAGATTTCTTCTCTTAAAAGCATATATGTATCTTATAACTGTGTTGCAAGTAACCATTTTTGGTGTCTGTTAATACACTACAGACTTGCACTGCTTTAAGAAAAAAGAAAAACCACCACCAAACCCTTAGCTTTAACCATTTAATGTTCCTGATTCCAGGCCATTGAAGTAAATGGATTTGAGAATGGGCTGGAGAATTACACATGTGAATACATCTGTCAAGGTAGCTAGTTATAAAATCTTTGCACCTTTTCATAAAGGTTGCCTCAGCACAAGCAGTATACATATTCTGCCTTGAGCATTTGCTTCTCAGAAATACATAAAGAGAAGTTGGAGATGTGAGGGAGTTTAGCCATAAGAAATAAGCATTTTAAAATTCCCTTTATGTAGATGAGAAGTATTTCTGGCCTGGCAGTTCTCTAACAACAACTAACAAATGGAAGATAATCATGGGGAAAACACAAGAAAAAAGTCAAGCTAAGATAAAACGATATAAACTGACAAGAAGCACAGGGGAACAGTAATGTGCATTGGAGAAACGCATATATTAAAGCACAAATGTTAAATTCTGGAAAAAAACTTGAAATAATATACCTATTGTAGGCGATTTTAAAAAGCAAGTCACCACAAACTATAAGCTGGTCTTTATGCTTCAGTTTTTAAAAAACACAATATAGCATTTAGGTTGAATTTGCATCTGTCTCCATGATTTTGTCCATAGCTTTGCTAACATGATCATCCTAACAATTTGTCACACTTAAGCATTAATTGGAAGTCTTCACTACTATTCCAAAGCAAACGCTCTAAATATCCTTTCGTTTCAAAACTGACAACCTTAAAGGTACGTATGCATACCTAACAGAACAACCCAAAACCTTTTGTCACTTTCAAAGTTTCTGATATCTGGTTAAAATTATAGAGTGTTCATATAATAGCCTTAAAATCATCTTTGAAAATTATATTATGTTATGTTTTCAAAATGCAGTCACCAGAGCTTTGTGCATAAATCATGTGAAATTTATGGTTTCTTGTGTTTTGAGAACAGAAACAGCTAAATCTCTTTGATTTAAGTCAATTTCACTTTTTTTTCTTTTTTCCCTTTTAAAAGGAAAGTAAAATGAAATACAATGGAATGTTTGTGTTGAAGCTCAGCACTCGTCGAGATTTAAACAGTCTAACATATAAACTTTGAGATTATCCATATAAATGATAGAATATTAAATTAAAGCAAGGGCTAAAATAGATGTTAACTTATAAATTAAGTTGATCATTTAAGGTTAACCATGTCTGAACATAAAGGAGTTTAGCAGCATATGGTTAAGTAATCATTATATGTCATATATTTTACTAAGATGGTGTAACAGTTAAAACATATTTCAAATGCAATATATATTTTTGGCATGATAAAATAATTTGAAAGATGTCAACTTGAATCACACAACAGTGATTATTTACTAATGTAAGATAGAGTCACTTTGATTCTAATAAGAAAATGCCTGAGCTGAAGTCACACCTTCATATGCCTCTAATGGTGCTCTCATTTTATCATATTTTAAAAATCCACACCTCATATTTTCTGTTTCCTTATATGGATGGTGCTAATGACACACATAGTAAACCTTCTATTAGCTTTGTACTTCAATAGGATTTGTTTAATTTCAGCTGTCAAAAAATATGGAGAAAAAAAACCCCACTTTTTTGATAACCCCAGGATTTAAAATGCATTATCAGTATGACAGCAGTAAATGTTTTCCAAACAATCTTATTTATGGGCTGTGTTCTTTCTTGGTGTATATACAAATCTGAGCAGCATGTGAAATCCCTCATTTGTTTGCCATAAACTGTGCATGTTTCTGTTGTAAGATTTATTATGTAAGAGTGGTTGAGGAACCAAGCATTGGTACCATTGATATGCAGTGTTTTACAGCTAGCTGCCTTACTGACATCTGATTGGAGTTGGTGCTGAGAGACATTACCAGGTGATGACTGTTCAGTAATCAATTCTGTATAAATAGTAACAATAATATAAACACTATCAAAATGTATCTGTTAGCCCATCTTCTAATGGAGACTTGCTTTAAATATATTATATGTAAGCATGTAAAGCAGGCAATGAGAACCGGCTTCTCACCCAAATTCTGCTATCAGGGCTGGGCAGTACAGGAAGCCACTATTGCTGTTTGAGAATGGAAAAGCTGCTGTTTCCACTGAAGTGTCCATCAGCTGCTTCACTGAGAATGCCAATGATTTTTTCATATTCGAATAAATTTACTTGACTTTTCCTACAAACAGGAAATTTCCATTAAGATTAGACACTGAAACGTCCACATTCACTCCCAATGCATTTTGCACCTCTGCTCCCCATTTGCAAAATGCAAGACAGTTTGACACTTTGATTGTCCTATTCAACACTATTGAACAGAGGACTTTGTGCATCTGCTTGCAATATTAATTCCAAAAAAATTTTATCAATTCTTTAGCATAGGCATAACGTAGAAAAATAATATTTTATTACTCTGTATTTGCTTTTTTTAATATTACATTATATTTCTTCTTATGGTATTTATAAAATCCTCACCGTGATGGTGCTTGAGAATGTTACTACAATAACATCACAAAGTAAATGTAATTATAATTTTTTATAAATTGGAAAAATTATTTCACATTTATATACTACCAAAATCAGTCAGTCTGACATCCATGCTTCTTATGATTTTGCCAGAGCAATATGCTACTATTGGAAGGTTGTGAGACTTTTTTCTAAATAGTAAAGTCCATTTGTCTTTACCCTTTAAAGACATTCAACAATGAGAAAATAAAATTCTTCCAACTGTATATGTATATTGTTCAGAGGAGGCTGCAGAGATGTCTTGAATGCATTCTCTGCTCCAGTAGAGTTACTGAACACTTGTAAAAATACTTTTTAAGCCTCCCCTTTATGAACACGAAGAAATGTAGATACCCATCAGTACTTCTGCAGCTTTGTAAAGGATCGATATAATTTCTGATGCAGGATATGGCCCTAAAGGCAGCGCATACAAATCCCCAACTGCACTATGGAACCTTTCTGCATAAAAGACTGTACATCGTTACTTGTAGAATGGATACACTGAGGTCTGCTTTAAGCTATAGAAAAGTCCAAAAGTCAGCCAGAAGCCATGGTCCCAAAGTAGCAATATCGGGTTTGCAAAATACTTTGTATTTATTTCATATTTATCTTTTGTAATAATTCCATATTTAACTTTAAATATACATATTAATCCAACTGAACCAAGTTTGTTTTCAATAGAAATGGATTTAAACCCAAGTTCAATGTTTTCCTGAGGTGGTACATATTTCCAAACATTTTCTGAGCCTCTCTACTT
Organism: Coracopsis vasa; assembly: GCA_026283785.1. NCBI lineage: Eukaryota > Metazoa > Chordata > Aves > Psittaciformes > Psittacidae > Coracopsis > Coracopsis vasa. The sequence goes on from JANHGB010013630.1 coordinate 20,483, forward strand.
TTAGCTGTTTTACTATTCAGTTTAGCAGAAATGCTGACTCTTAAGGGCTAAGCAAATGCAAGGCATGTTGGATACAATTATTTGAAATTCTAGGCTGGAAAAAGTGGTGGCTGCTCTAGTGTGTCAATTGGAAGTGCTAAGGCTGCTCTTCTGAGACAGCTACACTGTCACCACTGGGAATGATGCATTCCTCAGGCTCTTTGGCTTTGTGTCTGCTCAGCTGTATTCAAAAATCATACCTCCAGCCTTCACCATGTTTGAAGAAACTGTCTATTTCTAATGTTATAGACTCCTGATTGACTACAACTGAAAAGAAGCAAAAGGGGCAGCTGTCACTCCATCCTGAATTTGAGCTAGTAATGTATGTTGTACAAAGAGATTGCAGACATTGTAAGGTTGTACCCCACAACCTCCCTCTTGTTTTCAACTGCATTTTCTTTTCCTGACTGAAAAGGGAGCTAGCCTTTTCAAGCTTACGCTTCCTGAGAAAAATGTGGAAAAGGTATATATATGGGGGTTTTAATAGGAAAATATGACAATATATATAATATTTTTCCTTGCACTTGAAAAAATGTGCTCTAAAGGCTGGTTTCATCATGTAGATTTAATAATTCTGGATTGCAAACCATGCTCGTGACAGGTCTGTTTTTTCTTGGACATATTGCATTTGATTCTGAGTGCAGTTTTCAGCTTTTTAAAATGGAATTTTGTGGGGTTTGAGCGTTTGTTTTTCATTATGTTAAACATAGAGCATCCATATGTTGCTTTCCTTTGGAATCTTTAAGAAAACATACAGTCATTTAAATCTGGGCTATTTTATTCCTGCAGTCATAAAATTCCTGTAGAAGACTTCTACCTTACATGATATATTTTTCTCCCTCGGCTGTTGTAAATGTGTTTTCTAATTCTTTTTCTTCATTATACTTTGTATGACAAAGTTGCTGCAGGTAAGAAAACGTGCATATGATATGAATCAGGCTCTTAACTCCTATGGTATGTTCTATAACTCAAAATCTTGACCAAGGTGCTTAAGTCATATTCCTGGTTCATGACCTTCAGGTTGGTAGAGAACAATAGGAAGTATAATAGCTGGCTTCCATGGTGTAATCTTTATTGTAAGAATAATACATGAGATCTTACACGCTTCTATCAGTTGCAAATGTTCTGGTAGCTCATTGTACAATATGTCAGATGAAATGGATTTCATGATCTTTTGTATAATGCATACGTTCCAATAGTAATTTCAAACCTAATTTATTTCCTTAGACATTCATTCATCTTTCGAGTGCCATTTTTAACCATCTTAACTTTCTATTATACAAGCACATGGGGTAAATTCTTTGCTCACATATACAGATCCCACTCCCATTGGATTTTGTACAAGATTTACAGTATCTAAAGGGAAAATTTAGCTTAGGAGAGTTTTTATGTTATCACAGCCATACAAACCCCTTTTCTGTTCAAAATCCAGTAGTTATTTGGCAGTTTTGCTTCATTTTGGTCTTGCTGCTATAACTAGAAATGCTTTCAAAGATAGATATATATATATATATACACACACCCCCCCCCAGATAATGTACCTCTGTAAATGCCAAAGTTGACTTTGTATCTGTCAAAATACGTGTATAAGTTATTGGGAGTTTTAACATTTGTTGTGAATCACTGAAAATGGTTATTGCATTCTTCCTTCTTTTCTTCCTTCTTTTTACTGAGTGGTTGGTAGTGGATGATGGGTGTAGAAAGTGAGAAAAAGGAACCTGCCACATTTCATTGGCTGCAAATTCTAAAGAGCTCCTAAAACCATGGACACAGTTGTTCTTACACTTTTGCTTTTAATAGGAAGAATAAGAGAATAAGGGATTAAAGTAGCCAAAAGAGCTTTTAAAAACTATTTCTTTGGGAAGAGTGGCATCCTGGCAAGAACAAGCATATTAAGCCGCAGGGCATTGTTAAATAGAATACATTTTTTTGGCCAAGGGCAATGAAGAAAATGTCAGTGCTGGAAATTCCTTTTTTCCCTTGCAAGAGAGGTTTTTTCAGAGAGCAATATAATTGGCAAGTTTAAATACCTCATACATACAGTAGGATCAGTTTATCCACTTTTCCTGGAAACTACATAGTAATATTTCAGTCTCAGCCCTCTCACTTATTAAGGAAGTATGTGCTGAGTACATCTCTAAGGTTTAAGAGTTACAGTGCAGTCGCTTTCCCTTAGACTATGAAGTAGTGTCTGTAATTCATATCTACAGTTTTATGCTCCACATTCTCCTTTATAATATTCTAGTTCTTTTACTTGTCAATGTGGTATATGAAAGACCATATAAGATATGGCATAATTACCCCTAAAAATCTGTTTGGGCAATAATGTAGAATGAAATAATTTAAAAAATCTATGAAATAATTAAAGACTTTTTTTTCGTCATCATAAGGTACAAGGGCAACTGATACCTTAGGTACTGAAGAATAGTCTTCTGTATCTTTCTGGAAATTCTAGTAGAGAAAAAAATGCCAGAAAGTTCTTCAGAAATAATTCCTGATTCAGGATTTTAGAAGAGTATACAGGTTTGAAACCCTCACATGACACACTAGGCCTGAAAAATCTAGTAAGAAATAAACTTTGCTCTGACTTCAAATAGGAAACTTTACACAAAGTATAAAAATAAAAGTCCAAAACACACCTAAAGAGAAGCACAGCCTGTAACAAAAGGTGACACCCGCGAACACTATCTTATGAAAACATTGATTCTCCAGCCCACTGGTGTCTCTTTCTCACAAATACTTAAATAATTTATTTAATCTCAAAATGAGGGAACCAGTTGTTGATATACCCCATGATGTATACATATGAGAAGATGGTCAAGAACATGGGTGGAAGAATGAGATATACAGAAGCAGGTTTGTTCTCAGTAAAGTGCATAAATACTATGTAAATTTGGGTATTCCTGCCTTGATGCTATAATAATGGGCGACACTTCTTTTCATAAAGAAATCTATGCTATTTAAGAAGGCTGAGAATTATTTTTCTTTTCCTTGTTTTAACACTTGAGTATATCAGTGTTAATGATAGCTAGAATTCTTGAAAACATAAACAGTCATATCATCATCATTTTTTTCAGCTCGTGAGCTGATTAGATTTTCAGTTATCCCTGTCTTTTCAGTGTCTGAAGATGTGAAGGAGTGTATGATAGAAGTATTCATTTGTTCATATTTTTCATAGTTTAGGTAGATTGAAACTATATCTTCAGTCAAAGCGTAGCCAATCAGAAAGTGAACTGTGACAGGTTTTTTTCCAACTGGACACTTTGTGCATCTCTGCAGTCTTCTGTTTTGTATTAGCACAGTCTGAACAGATCATTACAGCAGTAACCACAGTTAACTGCTCTTTCCTTGAGTCTCTACTCTGTGATCACTGTTCTGTGTATTTGTGAATGGACAACTCTGCTACGCAAATTGTTCTTAAGTTTGACAAGTCCACAGGTAAATTCACCTGTTACAAACGTCCTGTTGATGTGAATTTCCCTTTGTCTCTGACAGATACCAATGTCACTTGAATCTTTGCAGCTTTTGGACTCAAAGGATACAGGAAGACATCCTGTTCAGTTTGTCTGAATTCTGCTCATGCATGCACATTTATAAGGAGTGAAAAAGGAAGGACAACTTCCATTACATATACATGAAGTGTTTCGGTTTGCCAATATGTTTTGGAATATTTCCCAAACTGGAAATCTCAGTGTTCACCACGATCCTTAAATAAAATAAGGAATTATTTTGACAATTTCACTGCTGCTTAGTATAAGTGCCTGTCATTGGTGCTACTATTACAGATCACAGATTAAGCTGTTCTCTGAATATATCTAAATAAGAACAACAAACGGTGGTAAATTAAAATTGTGTTTTCCCTATATAAAAATTCATGATACCTGAGGAAGAAAAACAACAGCACTCCCCCCTCCCTGAAGCACCAATCCACATATTTAGAACTAAGAATCCTATTTAGGTAGATAATTTAGAAAAGAAAATAGCTATGTTTTTGAAAATGACCAGTGTAACTCAGTGATTCATTTACACAGTTACCTGTATAGATAAGGTGAAACTACACGAATGCCATGTCATAGACAATGAATGGGGCTTTGTCAAATTTCTGTTTTTCCAGCAAAGCTGTTCTCCTGGCTGTGTCTGCCCATGTATAAAATACTGTTACCGTCAAAGCCATGTCACTGGATTATATTCAATTTTTGGTTTACTTTTCAGTGCATCTGCATGGCATAATTGGGCAGCAGTCTTTTGCTATGCCTCACATTCCTCTTCCTGATGGCAATGGTTCATCACCAGCTGCTGCACAGCTACAATTGCCTTCCTCTCAGCACTGTTTACTTTTGATTCTTTCTGAATGTGGTACATTTTGTTTTATGTCATGTCACTGTTGTTATACTTACATAATGTACTTAAGTATTGTTTAGATTGACACAGTGTTAGTACTGAAATTGAAAATAAAATGGCATTATTGGCAAGAACAGCTGTTTTCATGCACATCATTTTCTGAGCTTCAGTTTATTAATCAGGCTAAGCGGGAGTTTGCACAAAAGGTAGTATTTTTTCTTGAAGTATTCTATGGACTTTAGATTTCCATCATAACAGAATTTAATAGTATAATATAGCAGAAATGTTTCATGTGATTAAAAACTGTTTATTCTGGGTTTGTAATTGATTTAATTGTAACATCTAGAGGGCTGCAATTTTGAAAAGTTTCAGCCCTGATTGCCTATTATTCACATGACAACGCTGAAATAAAATGACACTATGGTAAATGAAAACATAACAAATAACCCTGGTGGTTCAATAGCATTTTGAAAGAAAATCAGTAGATGTTCTGCAGAAATCACCTACAGGAACAGCAGAAAGAAAAGCCCATATTTTAAAACAGCTTTTGTAAAACCTGCTAAAAATTGACTATCCCAGAAACTGTCATAATGTTACTCATCCAGTAAAGGTGTTTTGATTGTCTTCTAAAGTATTAAATAATACCTGTTTGTGAAGTGTAATCAAGCATTAGTAAAAAAGGCTTATTACCTATGCTGAAAGAAAAGGTCTGCACACCTCTAGATCTCACCCCAGCCTTTACTACTCTCCATGTCAAAGTCAAATGTAAAATTAATCAAATTCACTGGGAATCTAGAGTTTTTAGATTCTGAACCTGCAAAAAATTTATGTGGTCTTTGATCCCTCACAAAGCCAGAGTTATTTTAATTGGCTTTGCAGAGTATCTGTAAGCTCTTCTTATGAGCAGAATTTATCGAATAAGAAAGCCCTGGATACAGTGCATTCCAACACTGCCTCACTAACTGCATCTTGCACAGTATGGCTCCATTAATTCCTGTAAAGAGAAAAAAAAAAAAGATTAAAATTATGAACAATGTAAATGATTATATTTTGCCAGCCTTGTTCCTCTAAGAATAAAAGATTCATTTTAGGTGTTTCACATATTACCATGAATATTAGTATCATGTTTTAAGTTACTGGGCTGACATACCTTGCAATAATTTTCTTTTCTTTGGTGGGCATTGGTGTATACTCTACATTTTGTAATGAAACAGTAAGAAAAATTTATAATGGCTCATTTTTTATTATATACATTTCTCTTTACATATGGAGGACCTAAATTTAAATCCTGAAATTCAAACTTTTAAATTTAAGTCATTAACCGATATCCATTCCTTTCTCTGTTGTTTCACTGTGATAATTGTAATAAGGTAGTTGTGTGTAATTGGGCTTTATGTAATTGCACTGTAATATGTATAAAGCATAGTAAACTCCATTGGCACATTAAGTTGGGCTAAGTCTTGAATTTGCATAGTCATTCATTTTATATATTTCCTTTGAGATGTTAACATCACATAAAAACTTTATATACTTTGCTTATACTAATCTTTTATTTCTATTTTATTTTTTCCCTAAATTTATTAACTTACAAGCAATGATTAGAAACAAGCGAACATTTTTCAGAGTTGTTTAGAGGACTATGACTCAATCTTTGAGAATGTGTGGGTTTCCTGAACATTACTACATGTAGTCAATCTAATCTTCAAAGACAGAATAATTTTGCAAACTGCTAATTGACATTAGAAGGTGGTGTGTTAGATATTTTTTCACTTAACTAATTCAGTTAAATATTTACTGGAAAAAATTTAGAAAAGCTTCACAGATGACACTGGATTAAACATTTGCTGTTGTTTCATCAGTGTTAAATAATTTGTGTAGCTGTTTCACTGAACAGATCTAATTTCACTCTGGAACAAGCAATGAAAACTTCAGAGCATCACTGTTCTTTCACTGAGATGTGTTTCATAATCTTTAATAGCAAAAATGAGCGTATAGATTTCCACATCATCCAAAAAGGAGGCAAAATGTATCTCTAAAAAGACACAAGCAATAAGTTTTAAATATTCAGTATTTATTTTTTAATGTTTACTGATATGTCTTAAAGTATTCAGGAATTAAAAGGAAAGGCTGAACTCTCAAGGAAATTGAGATTAAAGCTACCTTGCTTTATTTCTGAATAAAGCATCTGATAATTCTGAATGGAAATAGTTGCTGAAATGTTAATACTACTAAGGGAAGGGCAATTGGTCGAAAAATGGGAGCACAAAGATACTCGCTGAAGTGAAAGTAGCACATTGCTAAGTATAATCTGCAGTCTCAAATCACAAATGAGAGATTATAATATACAGGAAGAAATATAACAGAATGTAAGATTGAAGAAATTCCTTTGAAAATGTGACCTTTAGTACCATAAAACATGGATGACTAATTTTGAACTCATCTGATTTTGTTTTTGAGAACCTCTGAATTGTTTAAAACATAATCACCTATTATGTCATGATGCATTCAGCTATACTTTGCCAAAAACATAAAACATATTTACTTTAGCATTCCTAAATAAAGATCACGTATATATATGGAGCTATTGAACACCTGAAAAAATTTGGAAATAGAGGGATGCATTGTCCTATACTGTCAGAAGAGATGATCTGATCAAATATGATTCTATCCCATGGACATGAACATTCCTTTGCACACTGAATGGAAAACTTATTACATATGACCTGTTACAAGTTTCTGATTACCATCTTACCCTTTTATTTATTTATTTTTTTGTGTACACTAGATTAAGATCATCTACTCAAGTCCAGAGGAGGGCCACGAGGATGATCAGGGGGCTGGAGCACATCCAGACAGGCAGAGAAAGTTAAGGCTGTTCAGCCTGGAGAAGAGAAGGCTGTGTGGAGACCTCATAGCAGCCTTCCAGTATCTGAAGGGGGCCTAGAAGGATACTGGGGAGGAACTCTTCATTAGGAACTGTAGTGATAGGACAAGGGGTCACGAGTTCAAACTTAAACAAGGGAAGTTTAGATTAGATATAAAGAGGAAGTTCTTTACTGTGAGGGCGGTGAGGCACTGGAACAGGTTGCCCAGGGAAGCTGTGAATGCTCCATCCCTGGCAGTGTTCAAGGTAAGGTTAGACAGAGCCTTAGGTGACATGGTTTAGTGTGAGGTATCCCTGCCCATGGCAGGGGTGTTGGAAGTAGATGATCTTAAGGTTCTTTCCAACCCTAATTATTCTATGATTCTATGGTTCTATGATTTGGGCTGGTTATTAATTTCTGTAATGAAGGGTTTGTGTTGTAAAGAAGAAAATATACTCTCTTCCTGCAGAGGAATGATAGGCTACCAGTATGCCCTGTTTTACAAAAAGTAATACAAATGATATTTGTAACTTCACTCTGTTGAAGTTGGTATCTGGGCTGGTGCTCACAGCAGAGAAACTGTAAGGAACTGACATAGAAGGTGCCTCTTCTGCAAGACCTGTGGCCTTTCCCAGCAGCACTAGGTCTGGCCAAAACCTGCATAGGTAGTTTTTACTGTTTAAGCTGTTTCTTGAAGACCTGAGACTTTCGTCTCCCTATGTAAAGTTTTCTGTGCCTTCTGACCATGACAGTTAATTTGCAGTCCTTCAAATTTGACAGAAATTTTTTTGTTTTTCTTTTTAGAAATGAAAGATTTGTGGCAGAAAGATGATCAAAATGGCATAGAAGAATGAACATTCTTTTTTTTTCACAAAGTATACCACACTGTGCTTACTGCTGTACACATAGGGAAAATAAATTATTACGCTGAGAATGGAGTAAACTACCTAATCACAGCTGTGGTTTAGTGTAGCCGTTGAGGTGTCATTTACGTTCTTCTAGGAACTTCTACAGTAATCTAAACAGGTGGCAATAAGTCTTACTAAATAATATTTAGAAAGTGTTGTTTAAGAATAGCACTGTTAAGCATTGTCTAAGTAAGCTCCTACTTCTTCACCTGTCTGCAGGATCAGAAAGTGAACTGATTCTCTTTAGAAAAAGGGATGGAACATAATTTTTTTCTAGGAGACTATCTCAAGTTAGTGCAGTTTTTCTTCCTTGTTCTTTCTCAGTCTAACAGGTATTATACCATACCAAGAGTCACTGTCTCTTTAAGTGATGCTAGTTGCAAATCTTTTAGAGACAATTAAAAAAAAATCGATCTGCAGATCTTCCTGGATCATGGAGGAGAAGACACAGGGCTAGAGGAAATACAGAGCTAAAGGGACATTCAAAAATGTTTATGGATGTAACCTTTTATTTAAGGAGATATTTGAATTCATCTCCAATTTATTTTTTCCAGAGTTACTGGCAAGAAATTTTGGCTGAGATTAGGAATAACAATGAAGGAATTATTTGAGCATTTAAAATTGGCACAAATAACATTTGGATGTCATTGCCAGAAAGTTTACTTGTGTAACTTGAAATGCAGTACATCTGTAAAGGGGATAGTAGCTGTTTGCTTTCAGTGAAATATGGTGAACATTTTAATCTTTATCAGTGCTTATGTGTTCATATGAGTTGTAACAGTATGGGAATGACACTGGTACTGCAAAATACTGAAATTTAGACTTGCAGGACTTCTTTACTACAGTTTATCTTCCACCTACATTCTGAAATTCAGACACTTGCTATTAAGTCCATTGTTCTACCTAAAAGATTAATTTCATACACTGCTAATGAGATGGCCCTCAGGAAAGATGGGGAACTTGAGCCTTGTTAACATAAAATAAAATACATTTCTGCAAGATCTGCCAAAGCTTGAGAAATTAACAAACATGAATAAATTGAGCATTATTAGTCACTATCTGAAAATTGCATTTTGGACTTGAGATAGCTTATTTGGCTTGCTAGAAGTTATCTTATCTTGCACTCATCGAATCCAAAATTAGAGAGCATCTTCAAAGATGTCCTTTCCCCCCCATCCAAATGACAAGATTTACAGTGACAGGGTAATTCAGTGATTTGAGCATTAAAGATCTGATTCACTGTCTCCTTTATAGAGGTGCTCGCTTTCTTCTCAGGAAAGCCAGTATTTAGTATTTCTCCTTTTCACATGGAATATAAGTTTTTATATTGTGGAATGTTATGGTAATGGTCACTATAAAAACATATGCACATGCACATTAGAGATTCTATACTCAGTGTAACTAACATTTCCTGATTTTTCAGAGCGAGATTCTCAAGCTTGAAACTGACTGAACTAAACATTTCAGTGTGTAAACACTAAAGGGAACTGGAAGAAATTCTAGGGTCATTGATTAGGGACAAAATAGGAGAACACTTGAACAGGTGCAGACTGGTCAAAGACAACCAGGACATTTATAAAGGGGAAGCCATGCTTGTCAAATGCTATTAACTTGTTTGAGAAGGTGACAATGAGAACTGACAGGGGTGAAGCAACAAACATAATCTGCTTGGACATCAAGATGGCTTTTGATACTGGTACATTGAAGACCAGATACAGGGTTAGTAAGCAGGATAAAGCGACTGATAGAATGTTTCTAAAATATCTTAGACCCAATCCTGTTGACGTACCACAACAAAACATGACAGTAGATGTATAAAAATGATAAATATAAATTAAATTGGTAGATATTTTCACACTAAAAAGAGAGGATGAATGAATCAAAATGTTTGTGCAAGGCAGAGATAAAAGATAGGGTTGGGAGAGGAAAAGAACTGACCAGTTCATATGTTTTGAAAGACAAAAGGCTACGAAAATTAGCTTAGGAAAGCACTGTAGAAGAGATACCGGATATATCCCTCTGTAACTGTCTATATCTGTCCTTAACTTTGTTACAGACAGGAAGTAGTTGGAGGGAACAAATGATTTTAACTACATGCTGGATGTCTACAGGGAGAAAGGCTCATAACTGTTTCTCGTTGAAAAGGGCAAAATTGAGGGTTTATTTCTCCCTAAATAAGAATTCATGAGGAAATATTAAGTAGTCTTGCTCTTGATTCCTTCTTCCTGTTATTTCTTTTGATGGAGAATAGAAATTAAAGTGTAAAGGATTCTTGATCAGCTTTCTGTACCATCACTTCTCTGGATGTGTTCACATTCTGTTTTGTATAGCAGTATTTGCCTTTAATCACTTTCCATTTGCTAAGGGAAGCAGCAATATTACTAAAAATACTAAAATACTAGAATATTTAACAAATAGGTGCCACCTATAATAGGTCTCAGCTGCAAAAATGTTAGTGAAGCTATTTTCAAGACAAAATTTGTAGCTGGAGTGAATAACTATATGAAAAAAATTGAGGTAACAATCACAGAATCATAGAATAGTTTGGGTTGGGATCTTAAATATCATCTAGTTTCAACCCCGCTGCCATGGGTACAGACACTTTCCAGACACTAGGCTGCTCAAAGCCCATCCAACCTGGCCTTGAACACTTTCAGGGCTGATCTGTCCACAATTTCTCTGGGTAACCTGTTCCAGTATCTCACCACCTTCATAGTAAAGATTTTTTTCCTAATACCTAATCTAAATCTACCTTCTTCTAGTTTAAAGCCATTGCTCCTTGTCCTGTCACCCCTTGCGCTTGTAAAAAGTCCTCTGATCGGATGATCAGTAAGATCTCCCTGGAGCTTTCTCTTCTCCAGGCTGAACAATCCCAGCTCTCTCAGCTTGTCCTCATAGGAGAGGTGCTCCAGCCTTCCGAGCATCTTCATGGCCCTGCTCTGTACTCACACCAACAGGTCCATATCCTTCTTATTCTGGGGGCCCCAGATCTGCATGTAGTACAGTAGATGGGGTTTCATGAGAGTGTAAAAGAGGGGGAGAATCATTTGCCTTGATGTGTTGGACACACTTCTTTTGATGAAGCCCTGCATAGGGGTTGGCTTTCTGGGCTGCAAACCCGGGCTGCAAACCCAGACTGCCAGCTAATGTTGATGTTCCCATCAACCCTCACAAGTCTTTCTCCTCAGGGCTGCTCTCAATCCAGTTTCTACCCAGCCTGTATTTGCATTTGGGGTTGCCCTGACACAGGTGCAGAAGGTTACAATTGGCCTTGTTGAACCTCATGAGGTTCACACAGGCCCACCTTTCAAGCTTGTCAAAGTCCTTCTGGATGGTATCTTTTCCCTTCAGCATGTTAACCATATCACACAGCTTGGTGTCATCACCTTGCTCAGTGTGTACTCAATCCACATGTCCATGTCACCAACAAAGATATTGAACAGTGGTTGTTCTAGTACTGATGCCTGAGGAACACCACCGGTCACTGGTCTCCACTACGGACATCAAGCTATTGACTGCAACTCTTTGAGTGTGACCATCCAGCCAATTTCTTCTCCACCAAGTGGTCCATCCATTCAATCTGTGCCTCTCCAGCTTAGACACAACGATATCATGCGAAACAGTATCAAATGCTTTGCACAAATCTAGGTAGATTATGGCAGCTGCTTTTTCCTTATCCACCGGTGTTGTAAGCCCATCATAGAAGACCATCAACTTTGTTAGACATGGCCCTTAGTGAAACCATGTCTCTGTCACAAATCACCTCCTTATTTTCCGTGTGCCTTAAAATAATTTCCAGGATGATCAGCTCCATGATCTTGCCAGGCACATAGGTGAGACTGACCATCCTGTAGTTGCTGGGTCTTCCCTTTCCTTCTTAAAAATGTGGGTTATCTTTCCCCTTTTCCAGTCCCTGGGAACTTCACCAGACTGCTGTGGCAAGACACATGAGATATTTCCATTCAATCACGTATTTTGCATTTCCAGAGTGTTGCACAAAGTTACAATATGTCTTTTAGTTTTTAGATAATTGGTTCATTACAGCCATAGAGAAAAATATTCCAGTGTGAGGTGTGAAAGCGTATATTACTGGTGTGTAATAACCATGCGCAATACCAAAAAGCATCTAATGAGAATACCTAAATCTTCATTGATAAGTTATTTTGGTCTTTCTTTGCTAGGCATTTAGAAATATTTTTTTTCCTTTTTTTTTGACAAAATATATTTCCCTATTTTAAACTTTAAAACCAAGAAACAGTTTTGTAACATATCTTTTAAATGAGTGAATTCATTTTATTGTTTTTATATTTAAAGCCTTATGTTCTAGATCAAAATGGTGATCAAATTGTTATCATTTAATTCAGAAAAGACAGGCAGAGAATACTGATCAGAAAGCTGATCTGTAAGAAAGAAGCAGGAACAGCCCTTTACAATTAAATAATTATTACAATATATACAGTTCCTGTTTTGAAAAGAAATGCAGTGGATCAAGAATGCAGAAATGCTGTGAAGCTCAGATGCATGATGGTATATCAAGACTTCAAGAGAGGGCTGAGCTAATTTTTGATCTGCTTACTGAGATGCATAATTTGGAGACCTAGTTCTAAGCAGCTCTGCAACTGCTCTCCATCTTTACTGAAAAGCCTTATATTTCCATTTAAGTTTTGTGAGTAGAATATAAAAAAAGGTTAACGTTGAGAAGAAATTTGTTTTTTGTAGGTTTTCTGTTAATTGAGAGAGAAATTTGGGCCATGATGATGGCTAAAGTGGCCAAGTGTGCCAGAAAATGAGCACTACTAGAAAACAGAGCTATATTTTTATTCTCATTCTCATTTATATAATGTTTTTTATTTTCTCAGAATCAGCCTGTTTGGAGCAGTTCCAATATCAAATCTGAATAGTCAAAGTGTCATCATGGGAAATAGGCTAATATTTTGGGACACAGGAAAATGTAACCCCAAATTTATTTATTTATTTGTTTGTTTAGCCCTTTCATCATCACAACTTTGATGTATTTTGGTTTATGTTATTTGAAGCAGTTGAAGTGTAATTGCCACACGGTATCAAACATAAAATAAGTATACTTTTTAATAGGTAAACTAATGCATACTGGAATAAAACAGGAAAATAAAAAGGTAAACTTGTGAAATAAGGTATATTTTGCATTTATGTATTTCTATGCATTTTCTTAACAAACTGAATATTTTAAATGCTGAAAAAAGACAAACAAATTAATATTTTTGTAATATAGATGTCATGTTATATTTTATGCCTGATTCATTTGAAAATGTAGATTAATTTGCAAACAGTTTAGAGAGGTGAACTATTGAATTGAGTCCTATAAGATTTAGGATTTGTCATCTTTTAAAGTTGACACCCAGTGAGAGCTTGTCAATTACAAAGAAGTGAAATGAAGTGAAAATAAGCCTCGTCTTCATCTTCTTGTTATATGCTTGGTTGGTTATAGAGAGACATCATTTACAAGCTGAGAATAATTACTTGCAACATATATTTCCCTTTAAAATAAATTATTTATTATTTTATCTCACTGCATTATGATATTGCAGTTACTGTAATTTCCTAATCTCATAACCAAAGTAGTCTTTCAATACTTATGTGGCCACCAGAAATGTAAGTTTATTTGGGTTAAAATGCAGAACACTGCTTAGGGTAGGATTTTTTTTCTCAAATGTTACTAATCCATTTGTAATATTATACAGAATTTCTTCACTTTATAAATCTACACCAGCACGTAATTTAGCAAATATACATGTGATACAGACAGAATGTCAACAATATAAACCTTTTTTTTTTATGGACAAACACATCAGCATTCTCTTCCAGCTTAAATGTATATTATGCTATCAGTCTCTTGCTTATATATTTGATTTTTGCACAGCCCATTCTTGTAAACCTTTCCATAGGCTGTAACACAACCTTTCTTATGTGGTTTTCTTTGACTGAAGTAAGTTAACACTTCAATTATGAGCTTTATTCAGCATAATGAAATCTTAGAGCAGTTCTGTAAGCATATAACTTGTGTCATCCTGCCTTCTTTGCATTCATCATTCCTACAATTCATAAATTTGTGTTAAATACTATTTTGTCAAAATCCACAAGCTGCTTTAGAAGAAAATTTATTTGATTTTGTTTTCTTTTAAATAAAGATAAAGTGGACATATTCAGCAACTCCTTGCTCAAGTGTTACCTTTGATTTTAAACTGGAGATCCGAGCTGCTTTGCTTTCTTGCTTTTCATAATTTTCTATCATTACCAACTGAAAAACAGACAGGCCAGATGATTTGTCTATGGTGCTAAACAAGCCAGTAGTTCAGCCTGAACTAGGAGTCATCTCTCAGCTCAGGGGCTTATGCCCAGACCACTCTGCTCCCTAACATGAGACACTGCAGAAGGGCTGCTCAGGAAAATGTCACAGCCTCTTTCTGCATGGGAACTGGTAGTTCATGCAAGTCACTTTACTCATAAATGTACACAGTACTTAATGAACACATAAGCAAAATATCAGATGTCAGTTATTACTTCAAGTTTTTTAGCTTTTTTCTCCATACAGTAAATTTTTTTTATTAGTTCAACTGGATAATTGCACTTGTGCATCATGCTTGTGGTAGTTGATGCACAAGGCAAATCTTATAACACCTCTTGTATTATTTCAATTTTATCTTACAATACTTGTGCTATTCCATAGTGCAATCCAGTTATGCTATTTAAATGTACATTAGAATATTTCCTTTTTATTGCAGAAGAATGCTTTGATCTATCAAAAAGTTTAATTGCATTTCATGCAATAGTTCCTATTTGTAACTAGGTATATGTGTGGCAGTTGCTAAGTTTTTCTTTCATGTCCTCCAATTCATTTTAAAAGCAAATTTTCTGTTACACCGTCATGTATTGCCCAGAATCTGGAACTTTCCCCAGTTGTCTGTGAAGTGTTTTGGCAACTAGCCTTTGCTTATTTTAATTATTCACTTCCTATTTGTGGTAGATAAATCTATGGTTTTATTTAACTCTGTTATATCTCTGGCTGTGATCAGAAAAAGAAAGACCAATCTAAAGACCAACGTTAACAGAAAGCAACAATATATTACAGTCTGTATCATCCCTTATTTTTTTTTAGTCATTGTTGCTGTTGTTGTTTGTTTTTAAATAAAACCTGAAAAAGGAAGATCGTTTAGTAAAGAATTGTGAGAGAATGCAAGACAAACAATAGATAATTAGGAGTCTAACCCTCAGGCTGACATTATAACAATCTTACACTACCTAGTAGCATGCCATTTCACATCGGGTCCCATAGAAGTAAAACTGCTTGAGGAAGAAGGAACTAAAATATTGGAAGATAACATGTTGGCAGTCTAGAGGTTAATGATATATAGCATATTACTAGGAATATAGAAATACTCTCTGCAAAGCATAAACGATTACTGAGCTTCAAATGGGCTCTGAAAAATATTCTGTTGAATTGAGACTTTATTCTGTAATATCACAGTCCTCTCCATACTTGTCATCCTTTCTCCCCTGCTAGAAAATGTTATTGATCTCTCCTTAGCAGATTGCAAAAGGTGTGGCAAATTGAAGTATATTTGAATATCTAGATAAATGACATTTGTTTAAATGTCATTTAAGTGGCAAAATAAAGTTAAAACTACTGATTGGTCACAATCAATACTTCTTTCAATACTTCTTTTTTTTTTTTATTTTTATTTACTTTTCTGGTACCTGTGATATGGCACTCTTTTTTGCTAGCTTTTAACTCAGCTTTTCTTGACGTGCTTTCTTATTCTCACTTTTCATCTTCTGTTCATTTATGTTCATACTTTCCTTTTCCCTGTATACTTTCTTACTTCTATGTTTCAACTATTATGACCAAAATTTACTTTCTAAAACCAAACCATTTCTCATCTGCAACCTTCATGCCTCTTTGTGGCTGCTCAGCCATTATTTCAAACAAAGCTGTTTGTTAGTTGAATAAGGTGTGGAAGAAAAGTGAAATAAAAAAAATGGGAGCACACTAACAGAATCTGTGAATAAAGAAGCACAACTGGCATAGATGGCATGAAGGGGAATCCCAGGGTTTAACAATAAGTGCCTTTGGTAAATGGATGTATACGGAATTTTGTGGGCTTTGGCCTACCTTAGTATATTTTTAGAATATTATTTCTGCAGGTCCAAAGGATAATGTAAATCAGCAGGACTACATTAACCTCTCTTATCAGCTGTACTTGGGCTTCCTCAAAAGAAGGAAGCTGTTCCCAAATTGCAGCTTGCTTGATAAAAAATACCTTAACAATACTATATATCTCTCTCTTCTGTTAAAATATTTAGATTAAGATTAAATTCAAATGAGATAACTATCTGGGTTGTGGCAGCTGAGTATACAACTGAGTTCAGACAGTCGTCAGAGAAACTGACTTCTCAACATAGCTCTGAGAAATAGGGATCAGGTTGAAGCGTGGTGGTCAGTGGTTGACTAACTTATTAGCCAACTGGCTTATTTGCTAACATGCTAACATGCTCAGGACTGCCTCTTGACATCAGGACAAAGTTACCATCACCAGAAGTTACATGACATCACCAGAAGTTACATGATATGTACAATGATTAAGTAAATAGCCCATTACAAATACCACTGCTTTAGTGGCTGTTGTGCTGGACAAAAGAAAGAGCAGGAAATCTTCAGTTTTACTTCTAACAAGACGTGTATTTAGGACATTAATCTATTGGGGCTTCAATTTATTAGGGCATTAATGCTGAAAAAGAAAATTTTGCAGGTTTATGAACAAAATTTATGTCAGAGCCAAGGACTCAAAGGAAGGTGATTAGATTTTTTTTTAGCAAAAAGGTCTTGTGAAAAAGTTGTTTAACCTTTTGTTGCCAAGGGAAATCGGAAAAAATTTTCCTCTAGCTGTAGAGAACATAAAGTTCTCTTCAGTATTATTTAACTTCTGCATCACTTTTTTAATTAAAAAAAAATGTTCCATGCTTTTTCTATATTTTTTCTTTTGTATTTCTGCTGATAATTTCTGAGCAGTCCAACATTTTCCTACAGAAACTCAAACTAATATCTTTAGCTGCAATGCATTGGATGCTGTTGGTGAGCTAGGGGCACTAAAACTTTTCCCTCCCTTGCCAAATCCTGGTTCAAGATATAAAAAACCAGCATCAGTAGTTAAGAGAAACAGGAGCAGCATGAGGAGAAATGGAAGCAGTTCCAAAACCAATATAGTTTTTTCATCCAGCAGAATGTTTCTCATCTGATTTTGTTGAAATAAGGATTAGAAATTAGAATTTTACATAGAAAATTCAATCAAATAATGTGAGTGAAGCGCACAGAAATGAGAAAGTTCTAAGTGTGATGTGAGTATACAATGTAGTTCCCGTGCATCAGTGATAATAATAAAGAGGACTAAGATTGTTTACTGTTTCTTTTTTTGAAGTGAAGTGAATTTTACTGTGTAAAATTTTTTATCTATTCTGCAAAAATTATGTTTCAAATTGTTAAAATGTGTTTCGCATATGAGCATGTATCTATAAGCTTTTTCCAGCCCCTTAAATTTTCTTTTCCAAAATTGCAGATACTCAAACGCTACTCAAATACTTATAAATTCATGCAAGTATTGTTTACTTCTTGATTGAAAAGCACAAAGTCATTTCTATTTATGAACATTTTCTTGTAATGTGACCTGGCATTTCTCATCACTACCGCTAGCAGTCTAGTCTTATAAAATTTAATGTATGTCAAAAATGAGCACAGTATGAAAAATAAATAGACAAAAGAGGAATCTTTTTCATGTTAACTAATGTTGAAGAAAGATCTTTTAAAGTTAAAATCCTTGCGGAGAAAAATAGTTTGGTTTCAACCAAAAGAAGTACCTCTTAAAGATATATTGCTGAGGGAAATCTTGGAATTTTCAGCCTTTTGAAAAGAGTAGACTTAATTTGTATGTTCTCTCAGACTATGCTTCATCTTTATTAGAGAAATCCTTCCTTTCCAATGGTTTTAGGCAGATTAACTGGCCTAATTGGACCTAAGCTGCTGTGAACAGGGAGGAAAAAAAGGTGGAGGCACAGGCTCTCCAAGTCCTCAAGTCACATCCTCCTGGTTGACTGGTCTGCTTAGCCAAGCTGAAACTGGTCTTATTGTCATGTTGGGTGCATTAATTGGAGTGCAGACTAATTTGCAAGAATGCTTTAGTGCCCTTTAAAAGGTGATTTAAAATTCAAAGTGATAGAAATTGTATAAAAGCATGCTGATCTGATCATTACCCAGAATTCAGTTTGACATTTCCTCTATTTATCTGTTTTTATTGTTTAGACTTTAAGTTTACTGTGAAAGAGTTAAGAGACTGCAACAATACATGATATTCTCTGGATTGGCTGATATCCCCCCCTCCTTTTTTTAAACCCAGAGAATGCAGTGAAAGTAAACTGCTTAAGCTGAAAAATGTCTTGTTTGGGGATGATAAATTAAGGAATATATTTAGATCATACAATGTAATAATAAGTACAGCAATAGCTTTCCCTTCTTTCCATTAAATATATGAAAATATCCTCTCTGGAACATTCATACCAACTAGAGACATTAGCACCTCATTAACACAGACTTGAATATAATGGTAATGAGGATGGTGAATTTACATTTTCCAACCAAAAGGACACGAATACAAAATAATGCACTGGTTTTACAAACTGTATAGGTATAGATATATTCATTCCTTTAGTCACCTCACCTATGTTCATGGACGAAGAACGGTTTCAGCCAGCAATGCAAAACAGCTCTCCATAAGACTGAAAAGCAGGACAAAAAGAGTATTAGTCATATGAATTTCCAGAAGAAGCCTTAAGTGGATTTATAGCAAAAATATACAAATTAGACTCATGTAAGCAAGGTTAAAACCATGAAAATCTCCAGGGAAATTTGAGTGACGGACTATAGGAAATCACAACTGGGATCTTTATTCTGCATTTTACTCAAAGCCAGCAAGTAGTTTTTAGTCCTGATAAAAAGCAAATTATGCTTTCCTGAAGTGGAAGTACGTAATGCTATTCTGAAGTGTACTGTACTTGCCTATACCAGAAGCTGGTAATACTGGCTAAGACTAGTCCAAAATGCTCAGTAGCCTGTGCTATTTCCCAAAACATTTAGATGCAATGCCATGAAAACATACTTTTTTTGGAAGTTGCCTCCTGTTACTTCTCTGATCAAGAAAGATTTTGTGGCAAGACTTGTCTGCAGTAATTAGCACGTTTGGATTGTAGGTGACCCTCTACCCGATTAATGTCTTCAAGGCCATTGTCTCAGTGAATTTGTGAGGAAAGGGCAGGAGAGGAGGCTGGGCATGGAATATGTTCATTCTGCACATATCTAAGCTACCTGCATTACTGGAAATGAATGAAGTAGGCAACATTTCTCTCTTATGCTGCACAGAAGACAGAAAAAAGGTTCTACCTTTCTGTATGCCACTCAATCTTTCAAACTTTGGGTTAATAAACAGGTGCACTTCAAGGGTGAGCTGTAAAAGTAACTCTTCTTTAAGTATTGCTTTTGCCTTTTTTTCTGGAGCTGTAACTTTTTCAGGTTGAGCTGTGAGATCAAATCCAGTTCTTTGATACTGCATTTGTGTCAAATTTGTGGCACTTCATTCATGTACCATAGCAAGGCAGAGGCTGACTTACAGATTCCTCCTTGCCATTAGCCATACATCTGCAATGAATAAAATGAGGATGTTCAAATCCTAAGATGAGTTCCTAGCCTGACTGCAATCATCAGTTGTAAAAGTGGTTGTAAGTGTGAATATTTAAAGAAAAAGTATGGAACTCCATTGTTTCATAGTATGGAGCTCATCAATTTTCATTTTAAATGGTGAACACTGAAGCACTGGCCTCTGTGTTAGCTGAATCAAGTTAGTGTTTGTACTATGTACTATACGATTTCTTCTGTCCTCCTGGCATAGCTGTCTTTTGGCCATTTCAACTATGTTTCACTTGAGGAATTTGTATATAAGGAAATCTACTGAAATTGTTTTTGGTTTAATAGAACAAAATATTTGGATTTATTTACTGAAAAACTTTGAAACTCTGCCATACTTCATAGCTTAAGATAGTGTTCCTTAACATAGTGTTGGTTTTCTTACAAACAAGTATTACATGTATTTGTTTCTCTATTTCGTTTTATCCTCTGTTAAAGAAGAAAATATTTATCATGGTAACCTGGACTACATAAAGTATATATAATTTGTTCTAGCAGTCATAGTGATGTGTAATGAAGTCTGTCCCTATGTTTTCATATCATGCAATATGGTCTCATTACCAGTTGCACAAGATTACCTTTGGGCAAAAAGCAAAGCATTAGAGGAAGCCTAAACATTTGATTAGTTGTAATATCATACACTGAAGACGGACAGCCTGTATGGCAGGTTGTCTTGTATGAAAGAACTGGCTTCTTAACACACTCTACTTCTATTATCACATTCGATAACAAAAAGAATACATGCAGAGCGCATCTCAATGAATGCCTCAGCTTCTGTTATGCAAACAACACACACTGATTGTCTTTTCAGCGCCATAAGGTTTTAAGAGAGGAGGGACCAAGGACTGATAAAAAACAGTATTGCAACTTAAGACCAGTGCATGTTCCAATAGTAAGAAATTAATAGTAAGAAAAATGTGATAAATAGATGCATTTAGAGAATTGTAGAATACACTGAAAAAATTACTGAAGTAATTCAGTCAGGTAGATATTTACTGAATTCTCTATGTGAAAGGTATATATTAGCTATCCATGTGATCTTGAATATGAATTCAGCTTTATGTTCCAACATAAGTAGGCACAGCTCACGTGCCTAGTGTGTAACAAACCAATGAGCAACTCCGGCACCTTGCAAGATTTGCTGTGGACCTCAACAGGGTCAGGAATTTGCTCGGTGTGTCTTCTATTTGCATGAAGGCTTAGCATAAACTGTTTTCACTCACACAATGTTAAACTCTGGAATTTTTTGCAGCTGTTTGACTGAGTAGTAAATAGCCCTACATCTACATTTTCACCTGAACAGATTGAAAACTGTGGAGTACAGTATGTCGACATTTTCCATGCAAGCACTCCCACAAACATAATTCTACAGAGCTAGCTTATGAAGAAGCTAGTCTGGCATTTATGTTTTATTGCATTCTTTGGGAGTCAAACTCTAGGACACATGGCTGATGCAGCCAAGGGGCACTGAGGATTACTGCAGCAGAATTAGAAATCGAGGAATCTTCCCCTCTCAGTGCAGCACAAAGTCGGCTCCACCACCCTGATGTTACAGCCTTGGACTTTTTTTCTAAAAAATGTGTCTGCTTAGCACTCAGAGTGCTAAGGACAGCACCTGAAGATTCATGCTGCTGAAGACTATCAAGAGAATGAAAACAGTAATGCCTGTAAGTTGTGAGAATATGACCATAATTGAAGGAATGGGATTTCTTCAACCAGGAAGAAAACCCAGAAGGCTGGTGCAGGAACAGAAGAACTATCTGCTCTCAATGTCTTTTGTAGAAAGGATAAGTAAAGGGCTTAAATTCATTTAAAAAAAACCCAAAACCCCCAGTTCACTGGCTTCAAAGAAACTTTCTAGTGGTAGAGATAGTGAAGATCTGGAGAAGATTGCCAGGGAAACTTTCAAGAATTTCTGTCTCTGATATTTTTTAAGAATGGGTTTGACAAACAACTTTCAAGAATAACACAGGTATATTTGTTAAAGGCAGTGGGTGAACTAGACGACTCCTTGAGTCCCTTCAGCCTTTCTTTTCAATCATTCTGTGATTTTAAAATACAGTCAGTAGAAAAAAAGAAATTCATAATTTAATGCATGAACAGAATCCATTTACTGAACACAATGTAATGTGATATTTCAGAATATGGGAAGCAAACCAGCTTGTTGTATGTTTAGTGAAAATGACCAGTTGGTGAGGAAGTACAATTCATGATAAGTCACTTGGAAAGTGAAAAAAAAATATTCAGGACATCCATAGTTTTAAATGTTTTATATTTTACAAAGAAAACATTATAGAAAAAGAACAGAGTATCTGATACTCAGGGTCTCAAGGTTGCCTTTTGCAAAACCTACTCAGACAGCTTGTGCTCCCTAAGAACAGCTTTTGCTACGAAATTACATAGTTCTCAGTTTGAGCTGTAAAGTAAATTGTCCTCTTTTAAAAATAAAGATACTAAATATTGATCACTTACTACAAAAAGGATTAATGTGATTAGAAAATACATTATCTCACACCATGCAGTCTACTATTTTTACACATGCTTGATCATACATATCAAAATACTTAATAAAATAGCAATATAGTTTAAAAGATGAAGAAATTTATTAAAGTAATTTTGCTGACAAAACCACATATAGTAGGAAACCACATCAGAAATAGCATTCAGAAATTCATCCTTGATTTCTTACTGTAGTACTTATGTTCAAGCATGTGCAGGACATTTTGTGCAGTATGAAAGATAGATGCTAAGCATATCAGGTACAGTACTGAAAAAAACAGCAGTGAATAAAGTCAGGAGAGCATTGGAATGTAGTGTCAGTGGCTAATACAATGTGACTACACATGAAAAAAAAGCCTAATCTTCAGCATTTTATTTCTTATAGAAATGGAAATGTAATAACTAGTTTACTGAAAAAAAAACTAACAGAGGACAGCACTTGTCAACAATATTAGTGCTATCTCTTTATGAGACTGAAATCAGTAAAAAAAATTACTGAAAGTCCACTAAAAATATTTACATACCATGACAGATTTCTAATAGCTGCTACATTTTGGAAAACCTGTCTTTGTAGGCTGTTTCAGGTTATCTGCTGTTAGTTACAACATCAATGGTACTACGTCATTCATTCTGAAAGCACTTGAAAAATGAGATTTTGTAAATTTTTGACATATTATGATGGTTCTGGCCATGTTCAAACCTTAAAGCTTGACAAGTGACATAATACTAGGAGGTTATGTTTTGTGCCAAAAAATAGCAAGTGCTATGTTCATCTGGAAGGAACACAATACCTCCTGTAGTAGCACCTTTTTTAACAACCACAAAAAAAATCATAAATATATCTTTTTTACCACTATGATTGCATAGACATCAGACATAGCAACCAAACTAACAATACTGTTAAAACTGACAGTACTCAGATGAACAGTACTCTTACAATGTACCAGGATGTCATGACTAAAATATTTAAACTCCAGCACAAAAGGCTCGATTCAAAATGAAGCATGTTTTAACATCAATAGTACAAAGGTTAAAGTTAGCAGCACTGCAAAGCTGTAATACTGCTACTTAAATTATGTGAAGAGAATATAATTCAAACCCCATGGAAATTATTGGAAGGGCAAAATGTAGCTCATGTAGCATTTATCTATTCCTTTTAGCTAAATTACTAATGCATATATATGGATATATTTAAAATATAATATTTGAAGGGAATCTGGGAAGATGCTTAAAGTGTTTGGTAAACTAAGCAGGTTCAGATTACCATGGGAAATTTTTTGACAAAAAGATTTTCCACCTTTTATTTTAAACTGGAAAATTAATTGAAATATCAATAAAAGAAAAAATAAGCCCTGCCATATACACAAACAAAAAAAAAAACCCACAGAAAACCCACCACAAACCACAAAAAAAAAAAAAAAGAAAAAACCAAAACCAAAACCAAAACCAAACAAAACAAAAGAACAGAGGACAGAATGGCAAAATCCAGAAAATTATACAGCGTACACATTACGTATTAGAATGATATGATGTTACTTGCATATGGCTTTTGCTGTTAGGGAAACTAGTGAAGTTTCTGAGGTTTTACCACTGAAAGTTATAGTGATTGTAATTTAAGAAAAACCTGTAGAAAGATAATTGAGATAAATTTGCTCTTCCTGCTCTTTGAGTTGTTTTTCTGAATTCAGAAGAGTTTAAATTTTATATACTAGTACAGATAAGATAAAAAGCAGAGCCAAAGATGATGAAAAAGTAATTTTTCAATTAAATAAAACCTTTCAAGAATTTCTAGATTAGTTTCATCTTTGGACAAACTATTACTTTTAGAGGAAGAGGTTCCTCCCCTGCACAAGAACTACTAGTTTAATCAACTTTGTCGCAAAATACATTTGGTACAGCAGATAGTCTGCTGATTATATTGCTCCCATCAGAAAGGGTTCAATTTCAAAATCTGGAAGGACAGAAACATGAACGCCTGTTTATGCATGACCATTAAATGTTCTAAGGATGGAGTAATTGGTTATACCACAGAGGCAGGTAGACATGAATGTAATGGTAGTTGAGTGGATTGCATACTATAGGAACACCTTCTGTGACCATGTAAAATGGTCAGTAAATCTGGGCAAACATGAGGTTGTATGTATCACACATGTCCAGAGACCAAAACATCAGAAATGGGTTCCAACCCTGTTTATACAAGGGTTATAAACTGTTACATTTGCACTAGTCATCCATTTAGGGAAATCAAAAAGCCACTTTGAGCTACCCCTTTCACCAAGTCATGTCTCCTGAAAATCCCAAACAAGTACAAGCATAGGATCATAGAATAAACTAGGTCAGAAAAGACCTTTGAGATCATCAAGGCAAGTGAATTTTCCTTAATCCTCTGTAATCAGTGGCCTCTTTTGAGATCAGACTCTGTGTCTAGTTATGATCAGAACTTTCATCTTGCTACAAAAATATCAATTTTGGCAAAACCTGATTATAATCTGTCTTGCTGGAAAATATATGAGTGGCACTAATGTTCATTTCTTAGGCTACATTGAAGGGAAGCTGCTAGTACTGAATATTCCCACCATATTTCTTAGTGTCAGATGCTTAAAATTTGCCAAAATGTGATTTTAAATTTCTTCTACAGGCAAAAATGTATCTGAAGAAATTTTCTGCTAAAATGTTAGATATTTCCAAGCAAATGGATTTTTTTCATTAGACTTTCTTTATCTGATTTTGATTTAAAAAAAAATATAGCTGATAAAACTAATGCTGATGTTTGATTTAATTTCAGTTTTCACAGATCCATCTCATAAATGATTCCTTGAAGCTGATAATCTTTTTACGGTAAAGAACCTGAATACTTACTACATTCTTAGATGCAATAGGAAGCAATAAGCACATGAAGTTGAAAAGAGCTGCAAATGAGCCAGGCATCCTCATCCAAGCAAGAGTTATTCATTGGTCTTGGCATAGACTATAGCAGCCTACGCACTGCTTTACTATATGCTAAATGGCTGTTGACCCACAGTGTCATTTGGCAACTCACATTGTGCATTCTGCCACTATCTTTTCTATCTCCAATGACTCCTCTTTCTAGGGTGAGTTGACTTCTAGGGTGAGTTGACTGTTCCTATTGCCCAAAAGAGGGGCAGAAAGCCTAAGAATCAGTTCTCAGGAGTTTAAAGTATTATTTTTAATAATAATTTTAAATATTAAAACATATATTTTAATGCAAGAAGAAAAGATGTTTAACATGAATAATATTTAGAATAGGAAATGATTAATTGAAATAAATTATCCTTTTCAGCTTCATAAATTCAGTACAGTAGCCTGCAGTAAAAATAAGCTCTGAGTTGATTTGTAATCTATGGAAGCAGTTAAGTGGTTTTCTTCATGCAGTAGGTATTGAGAGAAGATTTTCTAAATTTTTGCATGTAAGTAAATGTATCAGACCTGACAGATTTTATCAAAAGTTTGCACAAATGCGTAAGTTACAGCTGTGCTAGTAGAGGGTATGAGCAGAAGTGATATATGACATAGTCCAGTTACAGAAACACCTTGAAGAAGGTAGGATATGCTATATAGTTGTCCATTCAGTTACAGAAACACCTTGAAAAAAATGCTTATGGTCCACACAGTGAGTTTTGCCTGCCTGATTGCAAGGCAATTAACTAATTTTTATCTTTTTATTTTACATTCACAAATGTAAAATGCAGTCTAACATTTTGTGTATCTTGGTCACAGATCTAGTCCAGGTGAACTTCTTAAGACTGGAAATAATAAGGAAATAATAAGAAAATAATACTTCCACTTGTTGTCCATTTTCTTTCAAGTCATCTGTCTCCCAACATCCAGCTGTAACTCAGATTTTTAAATCCAAAACTCAGAATAAATTAATTACCAACTGCAAACATAGATTGCCGACTTCTACTGGTTAATGTTGGCTGGGAAGATAATGGTATCATTCTAAACTGAAAGAGGTTATAAAAGCTTTACTAATATTTCTTAAATGATTGCAAAATGTCGCTATGCACTTTAATAGCACTTTATAAAAGACATTATAAACTGTAACATCAAAGCATTTTCGAGAAATTCTATTTTTAAGAACTTCTTAAGAAGAGTGAGTTAAAACAAGATAAACTATATCTGGTTCTTCAGACACTCTACCATGTGACTGCTCAATTGAACACTCAGTGGGTAAAGGTATAGACATGCAAAAGTGTTTATAGGGAAAAAGAGACAAACATACCACAGAGTTCCATTAAGACAATAGGGTGGATTAAATTGTTTGGGAATTACTTCATTGCATCTGTACAACTTTTTAGAGAAGAAACATTGTACTTGAAATCTTGATATGAAACATAATTAGAAGACTGTATTTGTAATTCTTTAGCACATAGGCATTCAGCCTGTTATTTGCACTTAAGGATAATAAAATATAACGGAATATATAGCGACCAACATCAGATAATAATGACCTTGTAGTATCTAGGTGCAACCTTTAAGCTTGAATCCCAATGGTGAATGAGCTATGATAAGCACTCTGCCTGGAACTGCTTTGCTGCTCTTATAGCAATGTTACTCCTGGGGGGAAATGTTTTTTCTAGTGGAAAGATGAACTTGGCAAACTGAAATGTTAAACGATAATGTCAGCACTTTCATCAGGGTTGTGTGTTTTGTGTTAATAATTGTGTTTACCAGCCAGTATAAATTTTGCCCCTAAGTCTAAACATTTTAATGATTTTATTCTCACACTTAATTCTGCACTAATTTTAAAACTAGCTTCAAAGGATACTCTCTGTTTTTTGTGAAAGATAGTTTCAGTATACTGGACCTATTTTTTTATATAACAGCCACTCAGATCGTCATCAATAAGATGCAGAAAAACTAAGGACATTAATAACCTGGAATTACGAAAAATAACAATGCTAACACCCTAGTCATTAATCAGAATTACTGGTCTTGTTACTATAGAAACAGGACTGAAGCAAATAGGAATTATGTGTAATTTCTCATTCCCAAAAGTGACACATATTATGTCATTACCATAGTAATGATATTATTACCTCAAATGTAATAAACTTAAAAGCTGCTTTCCATGAGAGGACACCTCCACACCTGGAAAAGGCTGACATGTACATTCTGCTGTTGATCTTCATTGAAGCTCCACAAATGAAAAACTGAAATTGAACTGACAAATTTATGAAGCTGTGGAGATGGTGGAGTCATCTCAGGACACTTGCCAATAGTTTGCTCTTTTTACTTATGGCAAACCCAAATTAAGCTGTCAACAACTGTAGATGATAAGAGGACAAAAGTCAGTCTAGTCTGCTGTCCTTTTTAATATGATCAGTAGCAATTGTTGGCTCAGACTGGGAAACAAAACAAAACTCGCAAAAGCGTTGGCCATTGCCACTACAGACAGGACTAGGCAAAAGGAATGCTGTTTGGTTGTTTACTTTTCCTCTAGAAGTGAGTGTTTCTGCAGGAATGAAAATATGTGTTGGATTTGATGTATTAGATGAACATATAGGAAAAGATTTCTGAAAGTGGGAATAAAAACCATTGCTTTGACAAAAGAAACCACTGGAAACTTCTCTAGCAATCGCAACTAGCCTTACCATTCCTCAGCATGTTCAGTGTTTTCCTGGTTGGGATGAACTACCTTGCAGGTCAAACATTTTAATGATGGTATCTTTTACTACCATTGCTACTACCTTTGTGTCAACTCTGTAATCACTTTTTCAGTGTCATGTGTAGGGTAAGGCCCTTACATTAAGAAGCCGCAGAAGAGTTACTGTGACTAAGGTCTGACAGCTCTGTCACCTCCCACATTTAGAACAAGAATTATGAGTATTTGTGCATGTTGTCATCAAGTGCTTGTGACTTCAGGCGCCGGGTTTGCTGTTATTCCATTATTAATTTTTATTAAGGCTTTTTCGTTGCTGTAGCGCTTCACACATTTCTATTGCCATAAAAATGAAATCTCAACTTTACAGTGTCTTACTGTAGAAACTGTAAAGAAGGAGTCACAGAGAACCTGAGAATTATCACTCCTAGCTCCCACTTCTCCTCATCACCACCTGTTAATTATTCCTATTTTTCTTAAAGGAAAAACACTTTTTTTACTGTGAAGGTGACTAAGCACTGGTAGAGATGATGGGCTGACTAGTCTCCATCCTTGCAGACATTTGAAAGATGTCTGGACATTGCCCTGCGAAACTTGCTGCAGGTGACCACGCTTGAATAGGAAGAGGTTGAACCAGACAACTTCCAGAGGCCCCTTCTGACCTTAACCATTGTAATTCTGTGTTTTCTGAGATTTCTAGAAAACCTGGGGTAATAGGTTAGTAACTACATAGATTTGCCTTTTGGAGTGTCTCAAAACATTGTGGGAATTAATTTATTTTATTGATTCACATTGGAAGCTGTCACATTGTTAAATCAGGCTGATCGTAAACTCATAGGTTAGCACAGATAGCTGAATAGTTTCTTAACCAGAAACTGAGTTGTTTGAGGGTAAAGGCATGAAAGTAAGCAAGCCTCCAGAGTTGCTTGAAAGTAAAGGTATGTAAGCATTTTATGTCTTTTTAAAAACTGTCAGTTGTGTGAAAACACATTTGAAAGGGCCAGTAATAAGGAATAAATAGAATATTAATAGAACATCGTAACTGATGAATTCATGAGGATATTGTAATAGTCCCCAGGTGAGTTTACAATGTCATTGTTTCTGTTGACATGGTAGAGGTGTTACAAGACAGGAAAGAAATCCAAATCTCATTCTTGTTTTCCATTGCAAGTTTGCTAGATGTACCCATACACCTTAGGACAATCTGCACTAAAAAGAGCTAGTATGCTTACAGAAATGATATGCAATGAAATTCCAAATGAATATTCTCTTTATGATGATAGAGAGCAATTACACAAAGCATCCAGGTGTTTTCTGTTACAATTTTGTCTTAAAATGCCAGAAGATTTAAATGCAACTACACATAGCTACTTTTTTACATGCCAGTATTTGAACTGAAAAATACATGCCTTCTACTTTTACCAAATACAACAAATGTTTATTTAGCAAATCCATAGTCTTGTACCTTTGGCGCAAAACACTGCTCAGTTTCTAAGGCAATGCAGATGATTACCTATAAACTTACATACACAGAAGCGTGGCTGCTTTCCTCAAGCTGTATACTTAAAATTCATGCAAGACAGCTTTTGCTTGCAGAGCTGTGTTGATCTATCTTGTGGTTTGATGTGCTACCAAAACTGCAAATCATCTTCAGTGATAGTTTTTCCCCTAAACAGCAAAGGAGTAGAATGAATAAGAAAAATGATGATTTTGCTCAGAGCACTGTAAGGGAAGGAGCCAACAATCCAGGCCTTGAACGAGCAATTGGTATTTAGAATTCATTGCTGAGTTACAAAAACAAGAAGAGACATGATGAGTATATAAGCATGAACAAAACTTGGAAAAAAGCCCTAATGACTGACAATAGGTGTTATTTTAATGATAACACTCTAGCTCTGGTGTAAGTTACATGAAGATATGTGCATGTAAGATTTTTTTGTCACCATTTTTGGGCGTGGTGGCTAGCTAATAATTAATGAAGCAGTAATTTGTGTTTAATGGCATAAACAGCTGATTATTCCCTTGAATAAAATTTTGAGTTTGGTTGACTGAGATCCACTGTTTGCAACCTCCTAAAACCTCATGGGTAATAGTTGGTTTACCCACCTCTCCAGTTGGCAATACTGTAAATTGAGAAACTCTGAAGTGGAGAAGTGCCTCCGATGTACAGCTCCGATGTAGAGTTAAGGACATTACCTTTATTTATGAATCATAGGATAATGTTACATTGTTTAATTTCCTTTATTCCTTTTTTCTGTGGAAGAAGTGTTGAGGAGACACCACTGAAATTTCAAGAAGCACCCAGAATACTTGGTCTTTCAACCTGGGTATTTCACTAACCAGCTACATCTTTTGGGACACATATGAAAGAAACCTTTTGATTTTTCAGGTCATGTGGAACAGGGTCTTGTTAAAGCCATGTTCTAATATTTCACTCTTGTTGAAACTTTTCTAAAAGACTGTCATATAAGTATGTAAATCAGCTAATTTCTTGCCTGATATTTTAGATAATTTACTGCCTTTTGAAGCTTTTAAAGATGAATTTAACTAGCAACTTCTGCTTTCATCAGACAAATGGATTATAAGCACTGCCATCTATATCGCTATTTGCTGATGCCAAGACACTGTAGCAAATGAAACAGGAAGATTCCCCTGTATGCAAGATACAGCTGAAGGCATGTAAATACTTGGTTTTGATTGATAAATCAATTACCTGCAATAGTTCAGAGAGGGCCAGTTTACTTGTTTTTTTTATGGGCATGTGCATTTCTGCTCCACAGAGATATCTAATGCAGAGTATAAGCATATTCCCTCCTTGGGGCAGAATGTAGAGTAGACACAATGAAGCAAGCAGTTGCAGGCCAGGAGAAACAAGAGTATGTGATAAAAAGGTGTGACTCTATTTAGTTTTATCCAAGTATGTCAGTCTTGCAAAACTATTACAAAATTTGAACAATGCAAGGCACAAAATGCGACTTGCTCATCAGAGTTTTGAATGAAGAGGACCAACAAGCTGTCATTGTGCTTATCAAATTAAAAACAAACCAACAATCCTTCCTGGGGAGAATGCCTTTTAAATCTGCTGTATCTTCAAGATTTTCAAGTCAGTGCTACAATTACTGAGATTGCAGAGTCTATTATTCTGCTGTTAGGAAATACCAGTTGTACAGCTGCACACTGAATGTGAATTATATTCCATGGTGTAATGCATTATTATGCAGGCTTTAATTATAGGATAATTGACTGGTCTTTTCCACAAAATACTGACCTCATTTACTTTGATTCTAAATATTTGCAAAACTGGCTTTGACATAATGGTGAAATGTCTTTGGTACTTTGAAGTGTATGACCTGAAGAAAGACTTGGATGGCTGAAAAGGTTTACGTTCTCTGGATGTTCTATTTGGGTTAATACACTCTTACACCTTTTTTTTTACAAATCTGCTTCTGCCTATACACTTAGAAGATGTTGGTAACAAAGAAAATCCCTCTTGCTGAAATAATTGTCTTATCTTTGGTATATGAAGTAACTTCTGTGTTTGCTTAGTGTTTCATGCTAATCCCAATGCCCAAGTTTATGACTGACGCATACAGACACTGTTTTAAATAAGTATAATTTTTAAATTTCAGGTTTATATTTGTCTTGTAGATAAATTCAGCTACTTCATTATATAGCTTTTAAACCGATGCATTCCTTTGGGCTCCTAATATGGCACAATTTTTAAATTTTCATTTTTATTTTTTAGGCTCTCTTTTTAAATTGCAGAACTGACTCTTTTTCCCTTTTGAATATGTAAATCAGAATATGAGTTTCAGGAGTCTCTGTCATTAAAAGAAAATAGAACTTAGAAACCAGTTCTGAATGTGGTAATATTTAAAACTTCCTTCATGCTATTAACTAATGAAAGCTGTTGAACAAAAAATTAGTCCTAACCCTATCTATACAGATTTTTGAAGTGCAAATTCTTGTTTGGATAATGATTTCAGACTATAAAAGACATGCCTATATACTTTACAGACTTGTTCCTAGGTTTCTGAGTTCTTGAATTTTCTTCTCTTTGCCAGTTTTAGTTGAGCTAAATATTTATTTGCTGCACATACAATATTTTCACATTACTGAGTAGATAGAAATACATCTTATCTTTAATAATAGTCCATAAGTCAGCAATATTAAAAGAGTTTTTTTATACTGGTAGTCAGCATTGAATTACTTTTAAAAATATCTTTATTAACGACACAAAATCTTATTTAGAAGAATCTCTTTCTTGGAATCAGAGAATTCAAAATTGCTGTAGCAAAAGAAATATTCCCAGGTACTTAGAAGCAAGGACCAAAATCAGCAAAGGTGTTTTGGGGGAAAGTAAAGCAAAGAGAGAATGGATAATAGGTCTTTGAGGGTCAAGATGTTGGAGGGCTGCTGGAAATGAGGGGGAAGTGAAAAGACCACAAGCTTCAATCATCAGTCTGTGCCTACCTTCCTTCCATTCCCAGTAGTCCTTCCCTGTGCAAACTCGTGTGTGCCCAAACAGGAGGGAGGGAGTGACAGAAGGAAGTGGGAGGAAGGGGACCTAGGCAAGGGAGGAGAAAGCCTGAATGGACCTGGAATGAGGTAATGCTCAAGAGCAGGATGGAGTCTGACAACGCTGTGAGACATTCCTACAATGATGACTTCCTTTAGCAAGACCTATCAGCTTATCCACCCCTGCTGTTCCCTTGCAAGGCTGTGTATACCCAGTTGTGAAATAAAGTGGGTATACACTGTTTGGCAGTACACACTATTCACTCACTATGAGGTGACAACTTTTAGCAAACCCTAAGCTTTTGAAAAACTTTAACCACTAAATAACACAGCCACAAGGCCAGTGATCTAAACTGTTTAAATGGCAGTAGCAGATCTCTACAAATGCATTACTCAGTGGAAAGCTGTATATATAGGAGCACTCTGTCTAATCATTTTCATAAGAATTATTTTTTTAATCTATTAAAAAGCATATGCATGCAAATTAATAGAACTCGGGGACAGAGCTGATGAATGAGCATTTTTCTGCAAAATAAAATGCATACAACTATGACCTTATTGCTCTGGTGAGGGGTGAATTGCAGTTCAGTTTGAAAATCTAAGAAAGTATCTTTAAGTTTTAAATAGAATTCTCTTCTTTCACTGAAACCATGAAATGGAATTGAGGATATTTTTTTTAATGCTGTGATCTTCTCCCAGACAGCTATCCTCTCCTCCCACTTGTATCTATTATGACCTACAGGGAGGTTAGCGGTGGCATACTTGGAAAACATTCATCACTGATTCACAAGAAAAATCATACTCATTCATTTTCTTCCTGCCAAAAGAAAAATCGCCACAAAAGACTATTTTCATTTAGTGTTCTCTATCCTAGTTGAGGAGCGCTGTTAGAAATACCATTGCCACATCTCAACGGGAAAATGTTCTGCACATAGCTTTCAAGAGACATTATGCTATTGACTTAGAGATCCTATTGAATTTTT
Source organism: Coracopsis vasa (assembly GCA_026283785.1). Taxonomy (NCBI): domain Eukaryota; kingdom Metazoa; phylum Chordata; class Aves; order Psittaciformes; family Psittacidae; genus Coracopsis; species Coracopsis vasa. Next base: position 54,022 of record JANHGB010013630.1, read on the forward strand.
CCAGCTGTTTTTGTTTATTTCTTTAAAATATTGCTACTGTGGATTTCATAATCAGTCTTTCCTCTTGACAATCAGACATTAATTTGTAATCTGTAAAAAAAAAAATGATCTAAGCATAGATCAAATACAGGCAGTGTGTGAGAGAAATATTTGGGACTTTTTAGTAAAAAACCTTGATAGATATCATGTAACAAATAGCATAAAATTAAAGTTCAGATAAACAAATATATGCTGAAATCTCAACATTCCCCAGGTCTTCTGAGATTCCCAATTATATCTTAAACAAATGCGGGAGCTTGGCTACAACTGTACACATTGCATGGGGCTGGCCCCAGAGTTCTGGTCATGAGAAGTGGTTTAGTCCTGCCTTTCCATCCTAATCTATATTTATGTAAAGATTTCATATGTTTCTGTAAATCTTCAGATAGACATGGTTGTGTTTTATCAAGTATTAGATAACTGCCTTTGTTAAGCCCAGAGCTGGACTGAACCAGAAAATTCAATGTGCCTGATTTATGCACTCACATTTTCCAATATAAAACTGCCTTCAAAGTAGGAGAAAACTATCTAAATGTCTTGTTTACTTTTGTGTTTGGGACTAAAGATACGTGACTTTGTCATCAAAGGAACTTGTGATGTTGAAGTGAAATGAAATTTGTGCCTAAAGTGCCTAGACAGTATACAAGATTTTCAAAAACAACCTGGAAAGTTTTAATTTCTTTCTTCTTTACTTGTGCTAAGGACAAGTGACTTAGCTATCAATGATGCTTATTAGAATCCTGTAATATAATGAAAATGAAATGCATTGTGCCCAATATGCCTTAGTTTTCATGCTAATGACAACACATATGCTGTATTTCTTTCTTTGTTTTCTTTGTGTCTAGGATATAAACTGTCTTTCTGCCATCAGAAACTGTGAATAATGTATGAAACAAATAATAAAAAAAAAAAGGCAAAATGTGAATAGAAATAGACTGCGTCAGAGATCCATATATTGTACTTGGGATGGGCTTGATTCACAGCCTATCAAAGTCAACACCAAGACTCTTGTGGAAATTAATGAGCTTTGATCAAGCCCTATAGTCACATATTTTCAGCCTGGATCCTTGAGTAATAAGAAAAGAAGGAACTCATCAGTTGAACAATATTATTTTCCTTTCCGTTGCTCTTCAGGTGCCAAGACCTCTCTTGACTGAAGCCTGAGTTTGTTGCAGCTTCCCACACTAGGCCCTGCTACCTGTGGAAGGTCTGGATTTAAGGATATCACTTGTGGTATTTAGATCTGAGGTAGGGTAATTGAGCACCTGGTATCAGATTTGCTGTTAAGTTCAGGGGATTCTTGGTAGTTAAATGAGACACATTACCATCTAACTCTATGTTTATTAGACAGATGAGTATCTCTGTTCTGAGCTTTGATTCGTTGGTCCCTTGAGTCATCACTCAATTCATAGTTGACATTTAAAAATAATACTTCTTGCACAAGGGGCCAGCTTGTGTACACTGGGCCTGGAGAGCAACATGTCTGCTTTGAGCTCCCACACGCAGTTGTAACAAAGCTAATGTAACACATAGTAATGCCAGATCTTATGAATTAGTGATGAGTAATGGGCTTTTGGCTGAGATTGCATGATGACATGGGAACCTCCAGGCCTCTGAAAAATTCTGGCTCTGTCACAAGGAAAGCCTTTCATACTGCCTTCCTCCCAAGCTCGCCTGCTTCCTGAGGAAAGCAGCCAGTGAAGCCTGCTGTGGGAGGGCTTTCTCTTCTCCTCTTAGCAACTTCATGCTTCTCAGAAGAAAGAAGAGCTGAAAAAACATGCTATGATAAGGCTTGTTCCCTTCTTTCCCCACTTTCCATATGCAGTGGGACAAGTAATTTCCTTCTTGCTATGTCTACTTGCTGGAAAATTTTAAAGAAAAAAAGGATCAGTCTCTGGTGCTTATGCCTAGTCCACAAAAGATGACAAAATAAAAGGAAAAAAGGTTTACAAAGAGCAAAATAGGGCTGATGAGCTGGCAAGAGATGACAGAAGGTTGGGAACAGGAGGTTGAGAGAAAATTTGAGAGAAATATGAGCTTAGGGCAGAGCTTAAGACAAGAACTGATTGTCTAGCTGGCTGAGTGCTGGGCAGACGGGGGTGCAAGAGGGACTAGGCTGACAGAGGAGGGGACCAGGCTTGTGCAGGGCTGAGGGAGCTGAGGAAATGGATTTATTTACTGAGAAGCTCAGCAGACTAGAGGAAATGAGAGATCAGGTACTGCCAACTGTTTAAAATCACATCACTCATTTTCTGTATTTCTTCCTTACCAGGGCACAATCCAGACAAAGGCAATTTGAAAAAAACCCCACAGGTCAAAATTCCCCAATACTACTATTTTATTTATTTAAAAAAAAGCATAACAAAATCAAAGTACCATTTTTCTGTTTTCTGAGGAGGAATATCAAGACCTAGAGGATCTTTTGGAGATGTCATTAATGCAATCTTTTGTTTCTGAGAAAAATACAAATTTTTTTTTCTTTTTTTTTAGTGTTTCTGTATGTTTACAGTTCTGCATATTTATTATTTTTCTTGTAAAATTGTTCTGACTCAAAAATGGGTTAGGTTGAGCCACTAGCAGTCCAGGAACTTTCACTCAAGTCAAAGAAGCCTTCTAAAAAGTATGCTAAGACGAAGAGCATCCTGACAGGTGTTATACAAGGCTGACTGGACGCTCCCACCAGTCCGGAATTTCTATTTAGATCATGAGAAAAATGGTGCAAAGATAAATCTAGTCCTGAAGCTATCCATACTATGGGATCACCATAGGTCTCAGAGAAGTCCTTTAAAAATTACTGAGAAATGTCAAAAAAGACATCAGTAAATGAATCCTGTCATCTCATAGCCCTTTTTTTGTTAGAGAGACAAGCATTCTTTCAGAAACTGATATTTATGCCACCCAGGCAACAAATTAAAGCAGTAAAAACTTTTTACTTAGGATATTGAATTTCATTAAGAAGTTGCTTACCTTCAAATGGTAATACACATGAAATCATCCTACATAGTCTCATTTATATATGAAATATGTTTCTTATTTCTAATGGAAAAGTGGAGGTGAAAAATACCACTGTGGATTTGTGCTTTAGATATACGACAAACTAAGATTTTTCATCTTCTTGCATATTCAGAAATAACTTGTGTCCCACATTTGCAGAATTTCTAAGTAGCAGTGACAAAAATAGACAATTTTTTTTCTTTTTCATGGCAATTAAGGAATAAAGAGCTAACCAACTTCGCACTTTTTGTACCTGATTTGTTGCTTTTAAAACATAAAGATACAATTCAGTAACTCATAAAACTTCATTTTATCTCTATCTGACCAACGCACTGATAATTACAACAAAATATGCCTGGGTAGGCAGTAGAAAAAAAAAGAGAGCATAAAATACAAACAACATTCCCTAGGTATTTAGCAGCAGAGAACCATTCTTGTCCATTTGAAGACTGTGTACAACAGCATTGCTCAAATGCAAAGTAAATAAAACACATCAGAGTAAATAAGCTACATCTAATAAAAATGTTACTTAAAAATCTCTAGGAACCTAGATAGAAAATCTTTTTAGACCATTCCTCTTCTCTCCAAACCAGTCTCTAGTCAGACATAAGTCTGCTGGTGCTCTAATATCAGTGGTTTGCTTAAGCTGCTTGTAGGAGATTTCAGGTCAAATCTAGTATTTACATGGGATTGATTATATTGATATAAAATAAATTATTGGACAACATCTATAAGTGAAACCACTGGTAAAATGATGGTACTCATATTGCTGATTTGGCATTAGTTATGTGAATAAATTATTATAGCAAAAGGATAGAAAAAGTGCACAGAAAGAGAGACCACTATCAGAAAGACATCTGACAAAATACATTTTCAAACTGAATCACCTCTCTGACGTAGATTGTCTGGGTAGAATAAAGCTAAAAGTAGACCACATTTTTTTTCTTTTTTTCCCCAAGGAAAATCTTTGGCTGTATTTAACCATGCACAAATGATTGATTGCATACTAATACACAGTCATACATGTAAATACAATTGCTATGCAGAGCTTACAAATTTATGAAAAGAATGTTGTACAAATATTTATTACTCTATAAGTAATATAGAAGAGCTATACATAATAAGTACATACTATTTTAACACTTTACAGTCAGAGTTGGACCTACTAAAGTGTTAAAATTCATAAATGATTATGGGAATTGTGAGTCAAAATATGTTTGAAATCAGCCTGTATAGGTATTTTAATTACTGTCCTTAGTTTAATTAAACAAAGGCCGCGAGTTAAGCTTTCATGTGAGGTAGGTATCTCAATATTTAGGTTAAATGCAGAGTATTCCAGCATAGGATGCAAAGTAGTAACTTTCCACTATGAAGCTTCAGTGGTGCCATATAGCAAACATTGGTTATGTATGTTTAGTGTTTTTAGCTCTCCATTGATTAATTCCTTATTTGAAATAGAGTGTAAGCAAATTGTTTCGTATGCATGGGTGTTGACAAAAGTTGGTAAGTTTTTCACTTTTTGGTGGACAGCATGTCCATCTCATTTGCAGTTACAAATGTGAACTTGATACGCAAACATTTGAAATCATGCTGCAAGATGTCAAAATTCTTTATTGTCCTCTATTATAAGTGCAGTGAATATATATTATAGATATTTTATATGAATATATAGAAAGATAAAATAAAGAGTCAATCATTCATAAAAAAATGAGACTAATATGCAAAAAAGTCTATTTCATTGGTAATTGTAAGCACTAGATCTAATTTACAGAAGGTAGCATCTAAGTCATAACGGAAGTGGTGCATTATAAAAAATAATCAATAACCCATCTATAACAGCATTTTAATTTTTATTTTAAAGTGAAAACTGTAAATTGTTTCTACTTAGCAAGCAAATATATACCCCATCTCCTGGTTCCCAGGTCACAAAAGAAGGTTATCCTGTCACCACCACTGATTCCTTAAAAGTGTGACATGTATTTAGTTGTCAGTTCCTATCAGCAGCATTCACGAATCAACATTACATCAGCAGCAAAGCACACCATTTTATGCTCTTTTTGAAGATAATTAGAGTTCCCTTTTGTTGCAAATAAGATGTAAAACAGCTATAACTGCTGGTGAATGTGATTAAAGTAACCTCTATAGAACCCCATTATTCTAGACAGATTCCTTCAGATGCATAATTTCTCCATTTTAAGAAAACATAATGCATGCATATAAGATTCAAATTGTCGAGACACCTCTAACAAAAATTAGTTGTCTATTAAGGCATTCTTAGTAGCTGGTTAACATGTAAAACTCTTTAAGTGTATTTTAAAATAATCATGAAATAATAGTACTTGTCATTAAAGGTAAACATTTTACAGTGAGAGGTTTGTTCAGACAAGAGCTGTGTATTAAACTTTTTCTTACAAAACTCCTATTAAAAGCGTATGAAGAATATACCACATTCTCATGCCTCTATCAGCCGGAACATCCCCCTTCCCCCAGCTTCATAATCATGCATCACTCACTATACATAGACAAATTAGAGAACGCCCTCTTTTTTCAGCCCATAAATTATAGCTGAAATGCCCTCATTAGACCTCATCTAATATTATAAAAATTTTATTCATAGAAAAAGCATTTATCGACTGTTGGACAACATACATAACTTATTTATTTGGCAAATATGGTCTGATCATTTACAGAGAGCTGAATAGTGGAAAGATTGCCCAGGAATAATTTCTTTTTAACAGGTGATAGAAAAAAAATTATGAAATAAACTAGTGAATGTTAGTCCCAAATTTCTCACTGTAACCCCACTTGCCAATTTCAGAAGGCATTTAAGAAAAAATCTAAACATGTGGCTTTCAAGTAAGAAATTGTGATTTAGTAGCTTAGAAAGGGAAACTCCAACAAATAATTATAAAACATGAAGATGATGTTGCTAAATCTCTAGTATATTATTGTTCTTTAGCAGAAAATGTCAAATTTCTCCTTAATAGAGCTTTGTGCATACTTTGACCTGTGGTGTAGAGAGCTAGGTATTGGGCCCAGTTCCCAGACAGTGCAGGGCACTTAAGGGCAGCTGTCGAGCAATCTGATTTCAGATTTGGATGGATAGTTTGTCTCTAACCATACAAAGGCAATTTGCACTGTAGTTCCCAGAATTAGGTCCTTGATGACAGTTGATGATGATGTTACCTTTGAATTATGTAACAGATACTAGTTTATTTGAATTTTCAAAAGGCAATAAACTACAATGAAAAATTAGGCAAAGGTTGCCAATAGAGTGACCATTACTTTTGCTGAATAGTTATAATTATAAAATCAAATCCTGGTTTGCTCTGTTGGGTACCTCAGCATCTAAAGGAAATGTTATTAAAGAAACTTACAAATGAATAATCATTCCCAACAACTCACAGCAGCACTCACAGCATGAAAGTGTAAGAAATAGAGAAAGTTTTCAAGGAGGGAACTGATTAGGGGAGGATGATTCTCTGTCAGAAGAATGTATTGTGCATGTGTCCTCTAGAGAAAAAAATTTCACCTGAAAAGAAACAGCATTATGAACATTACAGAACTGTAGATTGCAGGACGCTGATCTTATTAGGAACCAATGCTAATTTGCACACTGTCTCCCGCTGAACTAGAAGCAAGTTTACCACTGGGTTTGTTAATTTACGCAGGACACCATTATCTTTGGTTGGACTTAATGTATCAGAGTAGAGGTCATTAACTGCTGGGTTCATGATTATCTAGCATGAATTACAGACAGTATCACAAAAATACATTTGTTCTGAAGCTTCATTTCTCCTTATGTGATTTTTTCCCTATTGGTGTTTAATTCCATTTTTGAAAGCCTAGGCAATGTGTATTACACAAAGACACACAGTCAGTCCTTTTTCTTGGTTTTGGGGTTTTTTTTTTTTTGTTTCTTTTTTGTTTTGTTTGTTTTTTCTTTATTAACCATTCACAAAAGTAATGTAATTTTAAATAAAAATAAGGTGCAATATTATGTACTTTGAGTTTAATAGAAGTAATACATAATCAGCCTGACTCTTTCAACTCACAATAGTAGGCATAATTACAACATAAGCTCTAAGCTCCCCATTATACGTAAATCAATGATTTAGGTAGCTCAGTATTGGGGAAATAAATGGATAAAACTCTACCCTAAATGCTGTACCATGGGTTTATCTGAACTGTCCACTGGACTTTTGAAGATTTTCCTGCACCCTAAAATGTTGTTGGAGAAAGAGACTATAGATTGTCATTGGAATACTGTTTTTAATTATAGGTCCATAAAATCATACATTCACGAGAAATCAGGAATTTGCAGCTAAACTTGAAAACATATTTAATTAATAGAAATAATTGTGTTTTCTGGTTAAGTAAGCACATTTTTATAAAGATCTATGCTCAGTCTATTTTACTTAAATGGAACCAACCATCTACAAATTCAGTCACAATTTTTAGGTCTGTACAAGCACATTCCTAGTAGCAGGGAACACTTTTGTGTCGGCATGATATCTTTAGAAAGAGGTGAATTTTCATTTATTTAATGCAAATATTCATACAAGGTAAACTGCTTAGGCATATGTGGAGCATGTTTTCATGGAAACTTTGTCGCAACAGGAAAATAATACATCATAATTGTACAATAAATGGAATGCTGCAGTTTCGAAATTACTCATGCTATGGTGCAGTGACTAAAAAAGAACATGGGAAGATTGAGATACTACTATTTGCTGGGGTTTTAGCTGCTTTGCTTATAAATGATTCATTCTAGTTTTATGTGTATTTTAGGAATATACCCTTTCTTTTACTAGACAAATATCAATGTGTAAGATATACTTGATCTCTGAATACTGTTAAAGCTCTGGATACGGAAAGTTGTTTGCATTATTATGAGAGCTTGGAGAACTACTTCATCTATGTAAATTACATGCAGCAGCTCAATTTATTTTAAAGAAATTTAGCCCCTTTTCAGTTCACAAATTTCATATAAATAGGGATTTTGTGGTCTTGAAGTTATTTTCATTCCAAATTTTTTCTTTTTTATGCAAACAATATAAGTCTTACGATCTGTCATGAATTGCTACTATGACTACAGTTTTGATTATTTCTGCCTATTGTTATTCACTCGATGTTATTGGTTGCTTGAATAACATGGTATTTTTTTCCCTTCTATCTGAAAGGTTGAAATATTCATGAGGAAGAGAAGGTCTTGAAAAGTTGAGTGTTGCAAAGCACATGTGCGCAGGTGTTCGTGCACTCATAAACTTCCTGAGAAACAAAGAACATTTTGTAAGAGTAGTTGTGAAAAGTAAATAAAGAGTTTGTATATTTATCAAACTATTTGTGGTTCAACTTACTGCACCCATAGAATTCTGTGTTTAACTGATATAACTTTGATGTACATAATACTTCAGTAGCATTCTGTCAGGTCATAGGAGGTATAAACCCTGTTATTTTGTTAGAGTATGACCACAGCAAGCAACAGCATTGAGGAAGAGATTATTCCCACTGCTTAAATGGTCTCTATACCATTGTGACCATGTATAGTAACTGTAAAGTTCCCTAAATAGAGAAGTAGATCAGGAGGATTTCTGCTTCCTGAAACCACTCAAATTCTTTAATTTTTCAGCATAGAGATGTGTTAGGTTAGGGCACATGTATAAACTCCTGCAGCCTTTGTTAGAAACTCTACTAAGTACAAAAAATAATTCACTGACGTCCTTAGTTCTCCAGACAATGGACATTATGGATATCTCAAATAGAGATTAATGACTACAAAGATTGTTAACTGTTAGCTGGGGACAATGTCTTGTCCTTTTATTGACATGAAAACTGTACTTTCTTACTTCAAGAAAGCATTGCTGTCAATGAGGGTGGAAAGAAAAAAAATAAAAGGAGACTGCATTCTTTATTTCATAAATTTTTTACAAGATCTTTTCAAAAAAGCGATGCCTATATGCCATTTATATGGACCATTTCAAGACCAGTATACTCCATATAAGATAAACAAAAATAAAACCCAGTTAATTATGTCTGTACAGCATTTTCAGTGTTCTAAAATGTCATATGCAGTTTTGAATAACTCCTTAGTAAAAATTTATGCTCCAAATAATGAGTTAAATTTAAAAAAATCCATCACCATCAATTTTTAAAAAATTACTGGAGATAAAGACATTTTGCTAGCATGCAGTGCTTAGTTAGGATTTCATTTGCCTTAATACCTTTGGGATATGTCACCCCCATATTGCGGTTCTTCACTAGGCCTTACAAAGACAGTCCCCATGCAGCTCCCTTCAGTCCAACTAACTTTCATAGCTACCACCCCACCTCTTTCCTCTTACAGATCTCTTTCTATCACTTGTACCTTTTATACCAAACCATATTCATTCTTCTAATGGAACTCTTGGCTCAAGTCCTTTAACATTAAACATCTCTATATGAGACACCACTGGAGAAAACAAGGCAGACTGCTGTATTTGTATAGTTGGCTTGCTAAAGATTGTGGAACACTAAGTGTTAACAAGGCTACCAACAAAAGAAAAGCAGTGAATGGAGGTAATGGTGCACCAGACATTATACCACATGGATAAAGATGAGACTAAAGAAGAAAAAAAATCAAGCTTGAGTTGTTTATATTGAAAATTATTACTTGGACTTCTTTTTAGTTTTGAAACAGTTCAGGGGGAGAAAGAAAGAAAGGGATGAAAAAAAGAATAGAAGAAGGGCTTTTTATGCCCTCGGAGCTCAGCCAGATGCTTAGTATTTGCATGTATCCATTGGCTCAGGCAGTCTCTATTTTATAATGACAATAAATTTTCTACTATTGAAAAAGAAATTCAGAAGGCCCAGATATGTCCTTTTCTAGAGACAGAGGGAATTCTTAGACTCTATTACTTATGTTGAACTGACACTAAATATTCTGGTGACCACAACTACCAGGATACAGAAATGTCTCCCAAGAAACCAATTTACTCAAACCATTTACCTCAGGAGAAACAATGTAAAACTGAATTAGGAGAGCTCCTTTGGCAAAACAGGAAACTCACAGATGAGACCTATTAACAGTATTGCATGATATACCACCTAGAACATCTCTGTTAAAACTAGCCTGGTAGAAATAGATTCCAATATATCTGTGGTTATTTGGTATCATGAAGCATAAAATAGAGTGCTGACTTCTTTCCCATTTATGAGCACACCCTATTTGTTTTGCTGCAGATTACCAACCCAATAGAAAGACTTACTGCATTGTAATGAAAAAATGATTGCCAGGAACAATTTATCTACCCCACTTTTACAGTCTTAAATAAGAGTAGAAGGTTATCAAAAATCATAGTGAATAAATTTGAGGAAGTGCTTATAAACACTAGGGAGTTTGAAGACAAGTTTTGTGCTATTGTACAAGGTCAAAAAAAAGGAGATGTCTTCTGGCATAAGAACTGACAGATTATGTTTCTGTCTACAATTGCAAAATTAAAAGAATTTAAGCCAAATGGTACATCGCATGTAGATGACGTCATTCTGCACATCCAGGAAGAGGTCGCTCTACCTGTGGGGGAAGTGCTGACAGGATGTTTATACAGGATTGAAGTCAGATATAATTCAGGCAAATGAGGGCAGGAAAGGGGTGTGTAAATAGGAAGCCCTTAATTTTGTTTAATTTCCTTCATTCTCTTTTTATTGTAACTTCTTTCATACCTGAAAAATGGAGTCTTTTTCTCACAAGAATGATAAAAACATAAAACAAATTAATTGGCTTCAAATAGTTCAGCTATTTGTATAAACAGTCACCTTATTTTTATCTTCTTTATGTGCATTTTTTAGGTAAATGTAACCATAAATGTCCTTTGGCTGTATTTATTTATTCTAAGTGGTGGTGTAAGTTCACCTAATCTTTAATTGAGAGTTGATTAGTTTTTTAAAAAGTATAAAAAAGATGACACTTTATGCAGTGTTATTAGCACTGCTGTTAAAAGATTCAATGGAAAATTTATTGAGAATGATTTTCTCTCTAGTCACTTAGAAACTGACTCTTACTGACATATTGCCCTCAAGTAGTTACAATACAAAACATGCAGATGTAATGATAGCTTTGTTATAGATCATGAGTTAGAGGGAAAAAAGAGTTTTGTAATAATTGCAATACCTATAATGAAACCATAATGTTAGTTTATTCCACATTTCTCCCTTCACTTCATTAATTTATTTATTTGAAACATACCAAAGAAAAATACTGAAAGCACAATGTGAACTTTAATGAATGTTTTCTTCTGCTTCCAGACAAATATTCAGAATGGCTATATGTATAATTTGCTGAGTTATATTATGATAGAGCATAGCATACAGAATAAAAGAGTTATTGTGTGACCTCTAATGGAGTTCTTTGACATACCACTGGAAATCACCAAATTATTCCTCACAGATACATTATCCAGCATATTTCACTGTTTTTAATGTTCTTGAACCAAACCTGGCCTTTGTAAATGTCCAAGTATTCACAAGTAAATCACAAAAATAGATCTCAGACAATCTCCATGGATTATCCACATTAAAACATTGGCATTTATTTCATTGACTGAAACATTTGTAACAAACAAATAAACAAAAATATCACCTATACTAGATGATCAATAGCAAATACCTTTGCAAAACTTTGGTGCGTCGTCATTCTGCATATCTTCATATAAAAAAATAAAATCATTGCATACATAAACTAAAGAGGAAATAGACAAATAATGCAAAGGGAAACTATGAATACAAGTACATTCACAAAGAAAAATCTGGTCCAGCTTCTGCTTTTGCCTTTTTTTGATTCCCTACCCTGCCTCTGCCCTCCCAGCCTTTTTCTTTTTTCCATTTTCCTTTCCTTAAATCAGGCTGCAGCTATCTTACATTGTATTCTAGCATAGGCTGTTATTTTTCTCCTCTGTAAACAGATATGATGGAATGATACTGTAGAGTTTCTATGAAGGACAGGGCACTCCCTTTCTTTCATGACAGAGCGAGACTTGCATAAATGTCCTTCGAGACTCACACAAATGTTTTTCATGATTTAATATCTTAAAACTGGATCTTGGTCCTGCAGTCAGACAGTGTGTTTGTGGATTCTGGCTGACTTCAGCAGGTAAAAATACTGGCTGCTTAGAGAGTCTAGTTGCAGGAGAATAACTTGCTATGTTAGGGAAGAATATCCTACAGAGGACGGAAACTTGTCAGAGCTTTCATGGCTGAAGTTTTATTTTCCCACTTTACTGCACTGTATTATTTACAAGATTTTGGATAACCACTGCATATTTATAAATTATTATTTTACTTCTGCTTGGTCCATCCTTGCAGAATCAGCATCACTGTATTTAATTTATAGTGTTGTGTCTATAAAATAATTTATGTTAGCATGTTCCCACTGTCTGATGGTTCTAGTTTAAAACTAAGATGAAGAAGAGATGTTTGGAGATAACAACCGTTCGTCCTTTGAGAAAAATAGGGGTCATATAGCAGCATAACTGTTCTGTAAGACAGGTAGAAAAATTTAAATCTTCTCTCAATATCTTCATGACTGATAAGAGTCTCAGGCTATTGCAAAGCTAGCACTGCTAATTTCAAGTCACTGTCTCCTGCCCTCAACTGTAGAAAACTGATGACACCACCACAAAAAGTGATGACTCTGACTAATCACAATGGGAGGTAGGGTTAGTAGTTTTAGTAGCTGAATGTTATTTAGTTGAGAAAGGCAAACTGGTGACCGAAAGTTCCAGGGAACAGGAAAGGAATTCTGAAGACAGTTTTCAGCTGTCACTTGATCTTTCACCAGTATTTTCAGGTTCTTACCTGAAGAACCTACCGTCAGGATATAGCCGCATTGTACAGTTATAAGCAGAGTCCACAAGCCTGAAGCAAACATTTGGGCTTTCTGACCTGTTATATGCCAATACATCACCGAGGGTAGCTTGTCTGAAAATCAGCCCTTTTCCAATCAATATTTTGGTGCCTTACAAGGAAGTACATATCTTCTTCCACTGAACAGTCTTAGCTTGAAAAATCTACCTCAAAGTAGAATTGTAATCCCTTTCTTTAAAAACATAAGGGTGGGAGGTAAAGGCAAATCGTTCTCCACAAGCAAAACACACCCAGCTGAAGAAATGTCAACGATGGCATCTCACTTCTACCAAAACAATAGTTAGATAGTTTGTACAATCATACAGGGCAGAAAATTGCTTTCAGTGTCCGGTCACTTCAATGGGTGCCTGATGCCTCAAACCACATATTATTCTGAATGAAGGTGGGGATTTCAGTCCAGCTAAATCTTCTTCAATTTTCATGCAGCTGTACCCAAAGACTGTCATTCTTTAGCCTCATGACTACAGCACTCACCTGGCAAAGGGGAGACTGGAATTGAGGTCTTTTACTAACTAGTTTGACGGCTTTCCTCAGTGGAAGCTTCCAACTTGTGAGTTATTCTCATTTGCTTTCACATTATCTCTCTCTGTCCTAATGTTCTGACTTAATGTTACCAACTGCAATTCATTATGCTAGAAAGAGTTCTGAGAGCTACCTTCTTCAGCTGCCTGTGTGGCGTATGTCATGTGTGCCAAAGTGAATCCATGTGGGCTATGGTCAGGTCAGACTCAAAAACTGTGTAGAGCTATTGCATCGCTGTATGGCAATGCCCTGCATCTGCTGTAGTGGTCAAATGTAGTGAGGAGAAGTCATAATAAGGAATAATAATTGGCTCAATATGAAGCAACCAGTCTTCAACTCAAAAATTACCTAAAATAAATGTTTTCACCAGTGATCTGAAATTCTGGCAGAAAAAATGATCAGGATGCATCATATATTATCCAAGTTAGGACAAAGGATTAATTAATCATTTTTCTAAGGTGTCTTCACCTTTACATATGTGATCGAAGGCTCTATTTGACATGGCATACTAGAATTAAAAACACAGCGTTGCTGACCCCCTTGCTAGTCTCAAGAACTAATCAGTATTGCTATACTATTGCAATAAGGCTTTATAATAAAGACAAGTGAATCTCTTTGATGAATTTCAGACTACAAGAAAAAATTAGATGTTTGTTTTGTCATTATTTATGAAATCTGACCTGGAACAAAAAGTTGCCTTTTTTTTTTAGTTTCTACTGATGACTGGCTTTTGTAATACTTACACAAGCAGAATTCCCCATAACTTCACTGCAGAATAAACCCTGAACTAATAAACCAGTAAGGGATCTGCCTTGAGCTGCATTATAGGAAAAAAATCCTGCATCAGCCTTTGCTCCGTTCATCCATGCATATATGTTTCTACTTAAAATAATGGTGCTACACTTGAATGAACAGGACTTGCCCCTGCCAGAGGATCTGATTATTAAAAACTACCTTGAAGGAACAAGAGCTACAACATCAGAAGTACACCAGAAGTAACTGAAATCAGTGAAACTAACAACATAAGAGCTTGCAAAAATCAGATGCTTTGTTTTTCAGAAAAAGAAGAAAAATAGAAAAAGCAAATAAAATTAATATTTACCACTCCTTTAGTGAGGATGCATACACTTTGGAAAGAAAGCAGTTTCCCTATATCTGATTTCTCTGTTGTGGCAGAAGGATTTACAAAACAAAAGACAAAGACATTAATAAAATTGGATGCAATGTGTGTTTACAAAGTGGACATTTCCCCTCGTCCCAGTGAAATCCTTATCCTTACATAAGGATCTTTTATGCCATTTTAGTTCACAACACCTGTGATGAATTATTTGTAAATGCAATGAATAACATTACTAGGAACATGTCAAATTATATGTTGATAATGAATTTTTGGATGCATCTGCTATGTAATTGTTCCCAGTGGATGTGTATTCATCTTCACCTGGCATTATTTTCCTGATTTTGGGGTTTGTTTTTTATTATGCATTTTCATTTCTATCATAATTGTTACAGTGATCCCTGTTCCTTTGTTCTAATCAGGTCCCTTTAATGGTGTTGCACATTCTGAACAAAAGAGGAGGGGAAAGCACACCAGGCTATTGGCAAAACAAAACATTGGTTTTTATTTGTGACTTTCTAAGTGCCTGCTTGGCCTCAGAAGGTTGGGTGGTGTTGACAGGGACCAGTTGTTTCCCTGAATGTGTCTGCCAGCTGCTCCAGGCATGTGTTCTGCAGAATAGGAGGTGAACAAATGCTAAAGGCTGCTCTGCTGACAGACAGGTACACGCTGTTTTTACTAAGTGCATCTGAGATTTTTTTTAAAAGGGTAAACAAAGCAAATTAGTAGCATTACATGGTATGTTTTTTCACAACACTCTGATATACAGAAATCCTCACAATGAAAATATCTGTCATCAGTCTATGGTTTCAGTAAGCAATCCTACATTAATTGTGTTTACACAAACTTTCTGTATAACATTCTGTTTATCATCCAGAGGTCATTTTTACTTTACAGAGTAGACTTGTCTCTCAACATGAGTAATTTCTAAATGCTGCCAAAATCAACTGATCAAATACTGGATCTATGTGTGCAGAACTTAGGCTTTTATTAAATTTTTACTTTTTTTCTAACTTGGTAAATCATTTACAGCATCTGCCTCAAACTGTTTTCCACTCTGAAGTATTTGCTCTACATTTTACACTCCTTTGACTTCTATATTTGTATATGCAGCAGCTGACATTTCTCTCTCTCACTGGCTAGTGAGATACACATGAACAATTTTAGCCACAGTCAAAAGAACAGCCTGGTTCTGGTCTTTTCCAGAGATTCGGGGTTTCTGTTCCTGGGCTGTTTTTGAAAGAAAGTAAGTACTGAACTTCTTATCTGAATTTGATATTTTTTTTCCTCTACAACTTCAGAGGGATGGGTTTGGCCCTGTCTATGGAGAACATCAGGTAGAAAGTTTTAAATAAACCTTAATAAAAAACCCCAACAAAAAAAAAACAAAGCCTGAAATCCTTCCCTTCGTTCCTGCCTTGCTTCCTTCCTTCCTTCCTTGCTTCCTTCCTTCCTTCCATCTCTCCTTCCTTCTTTCCTTCCTTCCTTCTTTCCTTCCTTTCTTCTTTCCATCTTTCCTTCCTTCCTTCCTTCCTTCCTTTCTTCCTTCCTTCCTTCCTTTCTTCCTTCCTTCCTTCCTTTTGTAGATTGATACATTTGGCCTGACAGTTCCTTCAAGTTCTTAAAAAAAATAATTTTGAAATATTTGGCTTTCTGAAAAGGAACATAATATGAAGGTAAAATACAACTGGTCTCTTTAATCAATTAGAAGTGTTGGTGTTCAGAATAATTTTAAACTATATTTCCCCCGGTGTTTTAACATCAATCTCCCTGCATGCAGCACAACATGCAGCTACACAGTATGGTTTTTTTCACATTCTTTAATTGTGAATGTGAAAAAAAAAACTTAGTGTCTTATCACAAACATTAGTTTGCAGCAATTTTTACAGGGCTATAGGAAATGCCTTCAAAATAGCACTGCATGAGTGCCAATTATATTGCATTTATTCACATTAAATAATTAGAAAGTGAACATTAAATTGACAGTAATGTAGAAAGATGTTTATTTATAAGGCTTAATAGCTACACCACCATACCAATACTTTGTGCACGGACAGCACCTCTTAACAAGGAGTATACTCAAAAACATTAATGAGGTAAATGTTAGGGACACATGAAACTCAATTTTTCCCTTTATGCTTGCTTGAGCTAAGGAAATAAGTGTATTTAACCTCGTAGTTACTTCAGAAAATTTGGGAGCAGTATCTAGTCAAACACGAGCTGTTTAATGTAAATGCTTTGTAGATATGTTGCAATAAAATTTGGTTTGTATTTGCAGAATATTCGCATATTCTCATTTTACATGCAGATTTAATTGTTTTTCTCTTCACTATCACTTTGTGTCGGTAGGTCTAATATAATTCACAACACAAATATTTATTCACAGTCATTTAATAATTTACATCAGTTTTTCCTGTTAAAATCTGGACTTCAAATTTCTTAGAAAAAAAGATAGACAGCTACTACATGGTGCATATTTGGGAGTTAGCCAGAATTGCAGCAGTAGTTAGTCATACATTGCAAAATGTTTAATTTAATCATTCATTAGTCTAATATATCTGTTCCTCCTCTGATCCTGCAAATTTCTAATGAGGCAATTGAACATCCTCAGTTTTTGCTCCTCAGAGATTTTTTCATCTGTCAGGAGAATTTTCTCCACTATTTCCGAAAAATGAAAATCAAGTGGCTCAGTTTACAAAAGCTATAATAAAATAAATGCCACTTTCTTCATTATGCTAAACCAATTAAATCGAATTTCTCTTCTGTTTCCATACATAAGCAATAGCTGTACACGCCTTCCATGGGTAATTAATTGTTTCGAGTTGCCTGCCAATGAAAGTGGTATTTCTTTAAATCAGTGACACAGCACAACATAGGCCTCTAAGTATGTCAGAGCACATCAGATCATGCAACATGTGTGACATACCACAAGGCACATGTTGTTGCATGTATGGCTGAAGAGCAGTGCCTGCTACTGCAGTCTGTGCCTTAGAGCCAGGGTCTCTGCTGAAGAATGACCATTGACACTGTGAGGCTTAGTACACAGACTGCTTATAAGGGCATCCCACAGAAATGAACAGCCAATATCATGGTTTGCATCACTGAGCCGAGCAGGTAAGGCATATGGTGTACTTCCATGGTTCTCCCGCTGTCAAACACAGCCTCCTTCAAACAGCAGGGTCTCATTGCTTCAGAAAAGTGACTTGCCATCAGAGAAGGACCAATACAGGATTTACAAACTTTTAGCAGTAGTTGAATATCCATAAAAAAATGGGCTGAATTGTGAAACAGAGACTAGAGGTAGTGTCCTAAATATGTGCTTTATCAACCTCTTGCCCCCTCAGTGGACAAGGTAAATGATTTTCTTTTGGAAGAGAGCATACCACCTGAGAGCCTACTACTGTAACTGGATTGTGTCTGGTCTGGGTTGTTACAGAAATGAGTTTATGTGATCCAGAGACAGCAAGGTAGCCATGTGGCTCACAGTTAACAATAAATGACATTTTTATTCTTTTTTTCTGTTTGAAAAATGTATTATAAAGATTTCATATAACAAGAGATTTTCTCCAGCTCCATTTAGTGAAAAAAATGAAAGAAGTATACGTTGGGGAGTGGCGGGTGGCATACGGAAACAGCTTTTATTGTTTACTCTTGAAGTTCAAAAGAAGTAGTGTATGTGCCAAGCATTTGTAAAAGCAAAGAATAAACAAACATTTTTTCAGTGAAAAATGAAATAAATTGCAAGTGCTTTTAAAAAGGTATATTGTTTTTTTCAGGTTTAAGCCACGAAGTTAAAGCTTTTAGTCTATATTCTGATATATTTTTCTTCATTTGGATTTTCAGATTTTGTGCTTTGTATGTGTGGATATCATTACTTTTAAAGCTGTATGTGTATGAAAAAGAGGAGAGGAGACCTGATCTACTTTTCATGTAGTCTGATGTGAAGTAGGAGAGAAAACACCAAAGTTTTTGCAACTACACAGATGCAAAACTCAAGTAAATTCAAAGCAAATTAGACATGTGGAATAAAATTAAGACATGTTAAGAATATTAGAAGACCCCTACTGGTTCAGACCATGGTCAAAGTAGCCAAATATTCTGTCTCTGGCAGTAGCACAGGAGACACTATTAGGGGGAACACAAAAGCCCACAGCTTTCTACAATCAATTCCCCTTTATACTCCCCTAGGGTCCAGAACTGCTGTATTAAGGGTATTAAAAGGCAGATCCCTGACTAACCTTTGTAAAAGTCATTCACGGACTGGTTGTCTTTCTAATTCCTTTCTGAACCTGCTCATACGGTCTGTCCTTCACAGGCTTCTGTGGAAGCAAGTTTCTGATGTTACCTACATTCTGCACAAAGAATTATTGTTATTTCTTATTTTAGATGATTCCTTATAAGTTTTAGTGAGTGGTCTCTGCTCTCATGTTGTGTGGAACGTGTTGAACAGTTCCAGAACCATATTATTCAATTGGTAATAAACCTTGACCATAATTCTCCCCAGTCATCTCTCCAATCCCAGACTTCTTAACCTCCACATATATGGTTGATCCACCTTGATTATTTTAATTGCCTCCTCCATTCCTCCTACAATTTCATGGCAGCTCTCAGGAGAGATGGAGACCAGAACTGCACACAGTACTGAAAAGGTGGGCACACACACATTTCTATTTATAGCCGCAAAATTTTCTCTTCCATCTTGTAAAAATCTTTTCTGACCATGTCCTGCATTTTGTTGATTTTGACTGCTATTGCACACTGAGCTCATGACCTTTACGACTAGCCAAGGTTGACTCCAAGATGCCTTTCCTGAGTCCAGCATCACTGGGCATGGCTCACATTATTTTTCCCTGATGCATTGTCCTAGATTTAGCTTAACTAAAGCTCGTTTGCCATCTTCTTTCTCTGCTCAGTTTTGCCACTTTTAGTCTCAGCTCTGAAGTTCATTCAGCCAGTTGGCAATTACATTTGATCACACAGAATAGCTTGATATCATCCTCAAACTTGGAGATTTCACTGCACAGTCTCTTCTCCAGGTCACTGATGAAAATATTTAATAAAACAAATGTCAGTGTCTGTCCCTAAGGGACTGCACTGCTGAAAATTAACTATCCATCCAGTAAAAACCCCATAAGTCCTGCTCTTTGCTTCCTGTTCTTTAACCAGCTTGCAATCTATAAAAGATGTTTTCTCAATACCTGTGGTAACTGGGTTTCTTTACTAAACCTGTCAAAGGCTTTTGGAAAATCCAAATATATTATGTCCTCTGTATCCTCTTAATCCATATCCTTACTGAAGCCTTCGCAGGACTCCAGCAGGTTAGAGAGGCAGAATTTTCTGCTGAGGAAGTCATGCTGATTCTAGACAGTTTCTGTCTGTGTGCTCAGTGATCTTACTCTTTATTACAGAGTCTACCTTCTTACCAGGAATAGAAGGATATGAGAACAGCTCGTGATTCCTCAAAGGCTTAATGAAAGATCTGTACAATATATTTGTAAATCATGCTCTTTGTAATATGTCTATGGAATACAGCTTTTAATATCATAAGCATTATTTATTATTACAAATTCATTAAGAATGGAAGTTTTCTACTTGCCAGTTTTCATACCCTGCTGTAGAATTATCAATTATTCAATAAACTCTGAAGGAAGAAGCTGGAATAAGAATGTATGGACACGGAAAGAGTATGGTTGTGCATTATGCATCCTCCATGCACTCTAGGTCTTCTCCATAACCCAGTCCTGCTCTCTGTCCAGCAAGGTGAAATTTGCCCTGTGTGAGGAGACCAAACTCTGTCACCCTTCAGATGTTTCACAGAAAACCACAGTAGCATATTGGCTTTAGCCAATAGCTTTAGCTATTTTATCCTGTTTTTCTTGTAATGAGACCCTGTCTAAAGAATTTCTATAAAATTATACTTACAAATCAGTTTTCCTGGTTAAGTTCATTGTCAGAGCCTACAGAGTTTTTGCCTTGACACTTCAAACACCAAATTCAGTGTTTCTCCTTTAGTGAAAGCAATAAAATAAATGTCTGACCTTCCCTACTCAAGACTCTGAAATAATGGTTTTCTCAAAACTTAATTTAAACCAAAGAACATGATCAATATTTTGCTATTTTGCATTGTCTATTATGAATACATTAAATACACTGCATATGCAGAACAAAAATATACTCAGTCCCTATAAATTCTATTCTATGTACACATATAAAACACTGCAATTTAGTTATTTACTGGGTACTACAAGAGCTATAAAATGCCACTTTCTAAGAATACAACTGAGGCTTAAGTCAGCATTTTTATGATATCATCTGTACTGGGAAAACATTAAAGGCTCAATATTTAATAAACATAATAAACATCCCTATGAAACAAATTGTTCATAAACTACCTGTTTAATTTTTCAGGGTTCCTGAACCACATATTTTCTTATTAGTTGTGAGCCTGCTGGGTTGCAGGATAGATAGGGCCTGTCAGGGATAGAATATAATGTAGCGGTTTATGAATTATTTCTGTGAGGAAAAGCCTATTACAGCTGACAAGAGGATGATGATATTAGCCCATCATCATTCAGATGGCACCACCCTTCCCCCTTTCATCCATCAGAGCTCTTGTATGGAGGCTGAAAGCCATACAGTCTTTGCATAGCCAACACAAAGACAAATACTGGTCTTTTTCTGCATCCATGAAACATTTAGTATTTCATTTTGAATCATGGCAGATGACAGTAACAAATGGCCTAATGAATCTCCCTTATTGTCCCTTGTAAATCTGAAGATGAACTAAAAGTAAAATCTTTGTTTCTTTTTTTGGACATGCTCACTTGGGATTGAAAGGTTTTTTGCTGCATTCCAAATAACATTTCTCTGTTACTGAAAATTAGACCAATAAACAAACAAGTAATCTGAAAACCACACAGCTATACTGTGGTAGACCATTATTCGCCCTGTACCTGACAAATCACATTTCTGAGAAAGTGCTTCAATCAACTTTGACACAATTATTTAAAGCAATGTACATATGTAAACCAAAATAAGGTAAAACCAATAATCAAATATAATGCAGTTCTGTATTAGAAAACAATAGTAATAAATCAGTGGGCTTCAGGAATTATAGAGCCATTTTTACCGCCTTTTTGTTTTATTTAAAAGAAAATACACTAATTTTGTCCACACTCCACTGCAAGGATATGGCATTGCTTGTATTAATATATAAGATCTGACAATCTAAACATCACTTTAAAGAAGCTGATCACTGATAATTACAGATGATCAATACCCTCTTACCTCCACTCCCTCCCAACCTGCAAACTGAACATCGTTACACTGCCATCTTGCCTTTATTTGACCATGCAGAAAATTTTACAGGCAGAAATTGATAATGTGGCTAGAAGTATTTTAGTGAGTACTGTGTAATACTCCACATGCTCTATCACAAGACCTTGCTCTCCCTGATCCAATTGTTACATGACCTCTTCTTTCAGCCATACAGGTAATTCCTGCAGTTGCATCTCATCCCCTGCTGTGACTCCCTCTGGCACAAGCTAAGCACTGGCTCAGGGTCATGCTGGCCTGCATAGTGTTCCCCACATGCTCTTGGCATCATTCCAGCATGACTGCATCCCAAACCTCATGTCGGCCACATCTGCCCTGCTGGGCAGGCATGCCTGGGGTGGGCCATGTGGCTTTACTTCACTCTCTGCACCTTGAGTCCAGATCAGAAATAGAAATGTGACTGCAGTCCCTCAGTGTGCTTCAGTCTCCTTTCAGTAGACATCTAGATAGACAAGTACAGATGGAGCCGCAATGCTCTGCAGTAAGGTTCACCAACCTGGATAATGATGAAAACATGGACTGCATCTATCCTACAGCACAAGCAGGAAGCCTTATTCTCATTGCCCTCATTTATACTTCAGTTTGGCTCCAAGATGTTCTGATATTTTCTGTACATACATCTATAACATGACTAAAGTTGTTGGTTTGAAACCTACTCGCTTATTCTTACCAAAGAGCTATCGTATCCCTTTCATGGATGTATACAACTATAGCAAGCTAATGCTTGCTCCCCTTTCCTTGAAAAAGTCTTCCCTTCTATTTATTTCAGTTTTTTTTTCCTGCTTTAAACTGCTTTCATGCATCCCCAAAACGTTGTGATTTATTGAGCTTTGCTCTTCAGTAATGCCTCCCCTGGTTCCCCCTCACGCAACACACAAGCTTTTCTTCAGCAAAGCACAACACAGAGGAATGGCAGAAGCTCCTTTTCATTTATTATGAAAAGTTGTGAAAGTACTTCAGCAGCAAATGCTCATTTTGTTTTGTCAGGGAACCTAACAAAAATGGCTTGCTTTATATATGAAACTTTTTGCACAGCTCTGTATCTACTGTAGGCACATGTGTATTTTTGACATGACAGATCATAATGGCTCTTTCAGAGCCATTACAGTTACCAAGTAAATCCTTCTTAGTTCAAGTACATATAATTGATTCCCATAGACTGTAATAGTTCCAAAACCAAGGCAATACCCTTACCAAACATAAAAGCAGTGGCAGGACTAATACATAATAACAGTCAGGTTTTACCACCACGGTACTAGAAAATGATGCAGTGCTAACATCATGGCTTTTTTCTTTGCTGATTTTTGGCACAATAGAAGGGCAATAATTCCGTGGTATTACAGTGGTATCATTCCTGCATAGTCCTGGTAAAGCTATAAATCCTCAAGTATCGCAGTAGTCATCTCAGTCTCCATATGGAAAATAAATAAGAGCTTGTTCATTCAACTTCTATGCATACAAATATTTCAGTACAGTTTACCGGGGCAAGTGAATGAATAAGGTTTTTTGGTTTTGGTTTTGTTTTTTTGTTTTTTTCCTTGTAAATTAGGGATATAGAATAAAAGCCAAAAATCTAGTTAACTTTAAAAATGATACCTCAAATTATAATGCAACAGTAATTTAATCAGCATTCAATACACTTTACACTGCAAGGAAAAGAAGAAGGACCTGCCTGCTCTACAGTCCTCTCCTGTACACAGAGAGCTGTAAATTTGTATTGCTCACAAAGGAATAGTGCAAAACCCTTTCCCAAGCAGCTTGGTGAGCAGTGGTAATACAGAGCAGGCATAACCTTTTTTTAATGTAATAGTCTGCTCCTCCTCAGCATGTATGATAGATTCAATAAACAGCTTGGCGCCATATATCCCTGCCTTCCTATTGCATAAGGGTAGGCGAAAAGATAATCCCTGTGTTCATGAACATAGATGACCAATGACCCTAAAAGGAAGGAGAGCACCAAATGATATATGGACAAGAAGGGCCATTTTCTTTCAGAGAAAATAGGTAGAGCACACTAAGAACCTCCTTCTTCTCTTTTTTTTTTTAATTATGACTTTTGAAGAAAAGACAAGTTTTTAACTTTTTTTTTTGTTCTGGAAGAGTTTATATTACAATAGAAAAAGGTGCTGTAAACTTCAAGGAGCTAATGTACCTTCTGTGAAGAAATCTCAGTGGAGATCATAGAAATTTCACGACTCCCATATGTTAATAATGTCTTTGAATATAAAATCCAAATTAAAAACTGAAGCTGAATAAAATACTTTCGTTAAAAGTAACATTTTGAAATGCTGTCAGCAACTATCATAAATATTTGAGAAGTTAATATTTTAATCTTCAGCTATAGCTCTGAAAACATTTTTAGTGACAGACAGTGCTTCATTAATAGAGTTCTGTATGTCTAATTGCTTTAGGCAAAGTGGGTTGCATTATTTTGACACATGACATGCAATTAGTACATGGTCACACGGCTAAAGGAAGATTTTACACCTTTTTTCCTTCTACATTCAGAGTGGATAATTAGCATATTTTTTCTGCTTAGAATAATCATCAGAGCCTTAGATCAGAAATTGCCTAATGAGGTAAAATTCCAGTTGTTGACATTAATACATGTGACATTTTTTTCAGTTGTAAAAGTAAACCTACTACTGCTAGAAACTTACACTTTCCAGTGTGTTCTTAAGATTCAGTTATAGGGGGTTTTTTAGCATCAAGCCACTGAATAATCATATCTTTTCAACAGAGAGAGATGAATGATGTTGTTATATTTTAGCATATTTGCTTGATAATGATATTTTAAGAAGATTAAATTTGGCTATAACCTGCAGCCATTCTTGGTAGATTGCAGTTCTTTTAACACAAGGTAATCCGCGATCATAATGTACATGCTTTTTGCTTATGAATTTCTTTGATATACTATACAAAAAATGAGAACTCATTTTGCTCAGTTATACGACCCTCTCTATAGGCTCTGCACAGCATTCCTATAGTGAAAGTCTGTCTCTTTGCATAAAACCATATTTTGATTATCTCATGTTGAAGAAGAAATGGAGATTTATTATAGATAAACTGATGTAACATAATACACTTTGGCTACAGAAATAGGTGTTTTCCTAGAGAACAGATTTTGAAAATTTTGAAAAGGATTATATTAGGTCTTTTAGAGTAGTACTTTTCCTTGCATTTAGCACAGTTGCATATAATCACCTTTTGTGTTCAGTTTCTAAAAAGCATATTCATTTGGGGCAAAGGAAATGGTTTGAATTCTCATTCCTTCACTCCTTATTCCTTCACTCCACAAACCTTCCCCTGAAAAACTTCCATGAGATGTGGGATGTGCAACTGAGCCAGGTTTTCTGCATACAAGTTCTGCAAATGTTTCTGAGTGTAGCACATACAGAAAGATTCCTCAGAACTACACTAGACACTTAGTGCTACATATAACAAAGGGCTGACTGAAGCATAAGCTGGACAGATTATTATTATTATTTTTATTTTTCATATCCTGTTACTTATTTTAATACACAGGAGAGAGGAATCATAGAGCACACTTCTTCCTTATTTCAGATATTTACCAGGATTAAAACAGCAGTAGAGTTAGCACTTAACACTTACAGAGAATAAAAAAAGGCATAGATTTTTACTTTTTTTTCCATAAATTTGGAAGTAAATGTATTAAAAACAAGCTTGCTAATTCCACAAAAGGATGAGTTTATAGAGCGACCTGTCTACTTCACAAACATCACAGGAGATCAGGATACCCATCCTGCTTCAAGTATGGTAAAAATTTGGTTTTTCTTTTTGGTTTTTATTATTAATTATATATCAGCAGTATTAAGGTAATCATAATGTTTTTCTTCAACATGGGTGTCCTTGACATTCTTTTCCTTTTACTATTTAGTTTGAGAGCAACGATTGCTTTAACATTACTTCCTTTATTACAATTTTCAACTTGTCCCTACATGAGTAGCAGTTAGATTGATTTTTCTTCTTAGATGACAAACAGCTGCTGCTTTAAAGACTCCTGACAACACTAACCCAACTTGCAAGAACTCTGCAAAAAAACCCTCAAATTAAAAAAAAACAAAAACAAAACACCAAAAAAACCACCAGTAGAAAATCCTCAACTTCAGAGCATCATGTGTGTGTGATGAGGATCAGTGAAGAATGATGTGAGCATCTGCATCTAAAGAACCAAGAGACTCTATTAAATTGAACTAATGAATAATGTAGAGGTTAAAGAAAGAGATAAGAGAGGTTCTGCTGATCAAAAGTCCATTGGTGGCTACTGAATATAATGGTAAAGGTGAAATATCCACCTTTGACTTGGGAGGCTCCTGCTCCAGTAACATCCAGATGCTCGGAATAGATGTTCCTAGAAGATAAACTTCATACATATACTTTTACTCTTTGTTTATATTCTTCTGGTCATTTATCAGGATAGATGGGCTAGATATTCTAATCCAGTCTGACTACTTTCCTATAGTATCCATGAAACAGTGTATTGAATTTGCTTAGAGATAGGTTTTGATGAGTTTTAATTAGGGCTGATAAGCTATTACATATAGCCATTTTTATTCAGAAGACATGGAATGCAGGATGATTTATTAATATATTTTCTGTCATGTCTTAAGGTGGTATCCCTGGTGCTACAGGTAGGCTAGTACAAAGCTCGGTGAGCTCATGTTTCTGGTAGCCATATTCATCTTCAATTGCATTGTGGAATTACGTTGCACTGCTGTCTAAAAATGCAGCTTCTGATAAGAAAAAAAAGCTTTGCTAGACTACATTTACAGTTGTGATGAGACTGTGATAGTGGATTTTAGTGGCACAATGCAGCTATTTAGCAGCATGTCAATGAGAAACCAAATGTCCACTGATTATATTGTACTGCCACAATTTACCACATCACAGTAAATCAGTGAAGAACAAACTGGCAAAGAGCAGTATGCAGGAAATCAGAAGCACCAAAGAGGGTGTCTGACATTTTTTTTAAGCATATGTTCACCGATCTTACTCATTTTCTGAAAGAGACTAAATAAAACAGATTTGAAATTCACAGACTAAACCCATGCATAGAAAGATTCTCACAACTAAAGAAATATTGCTACAAATTCTCAGAATTGCCTAAAACCAAACTGAACACATCCCAGCATGATTTGTTTCAACCAGGTCTATATGTGAAAAAACCCATATCTGTTCAACATGTTTTAGATGGTATTCAGCTGGGCCCATGATATAAATAGGTAGATTTTTTTCTTTAGCGTTGATCCTGATCTATTATTTCTTCATTCTCCTATTATTATCACTGGTACCAGCTGGTAGATATTTGAAATTAAAGCTGAACAAATAATTGGATGTTTTGGTTCACTGATACTACTGACAAACTGGAAGTGGGGGGAGGGAATGGTCCATTTAGACTGACTAGGAAGGATTGTTTGTTTGGGTTTGGTTCTTCTTACCCACAGAACAATCAAGGAAAAAAACCTGCCTCTGGTAATATAAAATTATTATTTAATTTTCAGGTTGTATAATTTATTTTAAATTTATGAATATTAATTTAAATGAAAATATGAAATATTTTTTTGCTGGCTGAAACTGTTCACCAAATTTGCCATCATTTTTACAAGAACTTCTATTGAAAGAAATCTTTTTTTAAAAAAAATGTATTTTATTGAATACAATACATAATCAGAAATGCTTGCATAGATCTACTTGAAATGGCTTCCAGAAAATTAAGTTGGAATCATATAGGAATCTGATTGTGCCTCTCTTATTCTTAGACTCCTTTGGAGAGTCAACTCCCTGAAACACATCAGGGTAGCTTTGGGAACTGCCATAATATTTCCTTTCTATTCCCTTCCACAGTTGTAGAAGGCATGTCACAGTGAGAAATCATTGAGACACACGGAAGACATTCTACCTACACATGACCCTTTTGGCCAGCTATATCTGGCACAAAGAGCAGTAGGGCAAAACTGAATTTTAGTTTTTTGTAATCCCATATAAACACTTCTCAGAAATATGATCAGTTACATTAGGCGATGTTTAATGTACTTGCATATTTTAGACTTTTGAGTAGGAAATTAGGTGTGGAGTGAAATAGTACAGATGTTTTTCCAATTTTCTAGCTTTGATGATTTTGTTTGTTTGACACTAACCATTCCTATACTCCCAAATTAATGCTTTCTGTTACTGGCTTGACTAAACTTATTTCAATACTTATTTTAATACATTTAAATTCAGGATTTATTTTTTTTTCAGTGGATTCTGAGATTAAAAGTGATCAGATTGGCTCAACATACACTGCTTTATATATGTATACAGAGTTCTTTAAAACATACAGGTATAATTAAAGTGGTATGATTTTAAAGAAAGAAATACAAAAAAGAGTCCCAACATTTGTTTGTAGTGTTGCTCTGAAAACTTTCTCTGTACGCTTGGTAGAGTGAAAATGAAGCATCCATCCTGCTGAATACACGATTTATATTACTTGTTTTACTCTGAGCTGTCTTCTTGATTAACTTGCTCACCAAAAAGATTCTTGTAATATCTAATACGGCATGCATGTCACTTTATTGTTTCCAACCTAGCATAATAATTTCCCCCAGATTATGATCTTGGTTTCCCTGTCCTATATCGGGAGTTCTTTTTGAACATACCTTTCTCTATCTTTCACGATAAGAATGCAGTTTCCTTCACAGTCCCTTCCCTATAACCTCCACAACCCTATTTTACCATGCCAGATTGTAAATTTTGACTGAAAATAATTTTAACAAAACAAGGTCAGCTTCTGTGTACTCATGCGCTAGGTATTATGTGTTTCAGAATACTCTTTGATGTCTGTATTCTGTTATATAGCCACACGACAGAAAAGGATGCAAGAATATTACCTGGGCAAGGGTCAGAAAAACAGAAAGTTGTATACAAAATTTGCCAAAATTATAGTCTTGGATCAGTCGGAAATAAAGGCTTTATTCAGTCAGAAACTTGTCATTAAAAAAAATTTCCAGCCCTGCTTTTGTACTGATAACACTAAGTAGGCACTCAAGATGCAGAAAACAAAACCTTTAGATTTTTAATTTCAGAATATCTTTTTCACTACTTTTATCCTGCAATACCACCAGAAATTTCTATGAAAAAAATTTTAAGTACATGTGCACACATACACACAAGTCTCTGCTCTTCAAAGGAAATTAATCCTGTAAAAGAAAAAAAAAAAGTAAATTAAAAAATGTACAATACAAGAAGAAATATCTTGGAGGTCTTTTAAAATTTCATAGGTCAAGCCTCTAATGAGGGTTGGAAGATAGGAAATAGAACGCTCACATAACATTCAAATTATTGTGCTATATAAATAGTTTCACTAAATATAAATAAGCGCATACAAAATGCAACTAAGTGCATATGTTTGGCCTCCACTTACATTCAACATAGATCAATGATAACTTAAGAAACACACATGTACAAATGTATGTACACCAGCACATCAAGTGTCTTTTGGCAGGGCACACCAGTATATTCCAAAAAAGGCAAGTGCTTAATACAGGGGACATAGAGAAGGAAGACAACCTACCCCAGCATAACATTAGTAATGTTTATTATCGTTCAATCTTGAGTTAAAATGTTAAAAAAAATCAGTCAACACCACATTCATGATTTCAATATTTCCCATTCCATGTTTTGATTCTCATCTGCCACAATTGTTAAAGGAAATTAGATTGCAGTTACTTCAACCAGAAAGACAAAAAGGTTATGACCCTTTTGTTTCAAAAGTCAGAACTTATAGCTAAAGGGCCTATTCTTCTCTCAAAGAGCACATATAACACTAATTAAGTGGGAAAGACTAATGGGAATGACATTTCTCTAATTAGAGGAAACTATAAAATTTTGCAAAAATATTTGTTAGTAAAAATGCCAATTATTAAGGATTATAGCCTCAATTTAAAAGAATTTGATCATTTTGGGAACATTTTGTAATGCTACATTTTGAATAAACATAAATCTGCAAAACATTTTAATCGTAGTGAGAAAGTAGGATGGGAAAAGGTATATTTACCCCACAGATTAATGTTATTTAAGAGCTTTACAGTTATTTCCCCTTGGAAAAACTATTTTTAAAAAGTAAAAGGTATCTTGGTATGCTGCTCATCAATACAGATGTATTGTTACAGCATATTCAGTCCCACTATCTTGGATTTCACAATTGATTATTTCTCCATCTTTACATGACCCAGTATTCATTAATATCCTTAATTAATAAGATTCATATAATAAAAATATTTTTAATAATTCAGCTTGTATTAAATGTTTAACTGCTTGCTCAATGCCTCAGCTTTCTGCATTCAGTTTTTAGTTTTACTTTACATGTCATTTGGAGAAACATAAATGCTTGAAGCAACGAAATTTCATTTAGTTCAGTTTTAGCATTCATTTTGTAATGCATATCTTGTTTAAAGGATGGATTTTAAATATTTTGCAATTAGGCACTTGAAAAGTTTTTGAAATATAGTATTTCAGTAAGTAAAACTTTTCTTATAACCCATATATAACTTATTTACTTCAATCATTTGGGAAACTAGCCATAATTATTATGACTATTTAATTAAGGTTTCTGCAGAACTTGACAACAATACTAATAAAGCAATTGAGGAGATACAAGTAGTTGATCTTAATTGGAAGAGATGACACTATTTACAAGAATAAATGACGGTACGTAATCTCACATTCGTAATTATCAGTGATGGGCCTACTTCAAAGGATGTTGTGGTTCTTGTCTGCTTTAGCTGGGTTTCACAAATATATGTGTTTATTCAGAGTTTACATGTCTATCTGAATTGTAAATGTAGCAATTTTCTTACAGGAGGCAGCTGAGTTGCCTCCTGGACCTGAATGCTACAGTGACACAACAAGAAAAATCTTTTATATTTGCCATACAAAGAATCTTTCTTTTCCTTTTCATCATTTGGAGTTGTAAGCTCTAGCCTTGCAGACTCCCAGTGAAGAATGCATTTGATTATCTGGAGCAAATGATGCCTAGCTGCTTTATAGGAAAACACCGAGCATCCATATTCTCTGACACCATATGTCTGCACCTTGCCAGGTGGAGCTCCATGTGTCCTCTGGAGTACTGATATCTCTCTCCCTCTCACAGACCTGTCTAACAAGCCTAGTACATCAAGAATAGTGCCTTATATTTCCTGGCATCCAGTCACTCCCTCTATAGTAACTCCAAACCTGAACAGAGGTTCAGGAGTTTATGCTATTTGGTCAGCATTTTCAAAATGAGCTATTTTATTTATATTATAAGTTTCAGGGGAAAAGAATCTTGTGCAGCTATTTTTTCCTCACATGAATACAACTTTATGCTATGTGTTTAACAAGGTTCTAACACACATTTTAAAGCAAACAGCTCTCACATGTAGGCACTGGCTGAGACAATGCACAATGAGTAGCATGTATCTCAGTCTATGTTATGTTTCTCTCCCTTTCCCAACAAAGAGTTGGATCCTGTGGATGTTCTTATTGCTGGGCATTTTGGTGTAATTAAGATATTTGAATTGACATGATATCCTGCAACATTCTGGCACAGATAGGAAAGCTTCATTTTGTGACAGGATTTGAGGCAACAGGGTAAAGAGTACTCTAGAACTGGTAACTTCAACAATTGCTGTTTATGGACCACCTCAGGGTATGACAGGAAAAGTAAATGAAGCAGTTTAAATCTTCATATTTTGGAGTGGATACTATGCTTTTCACACTGTTTCTCTGAGAGCAGGGTTTACATTGATCAGCAGGTACTGTAAATGAAATCTGAAAAGAACACTGGAAACATTTTTTGCTTGGAAAGGATATGACTCTTTTCCTGTGGATGACTATATTCTCTGCAATGAAACATGGTAGCAGATCAGGAGCAAACACTTTTCTCTAACCTCAGTGATGACTTCAGTAATTTAAGTAAGTTGTTTCTGGAACCCTATGGTGATTTCCTCATTGAAACCTCTTTTATCAAGGATAACCCAGTCACTTTGTCTTCATCCAGGCCCACTTATTCACCTCCTGCTTGATGGCATGTAAAGACCTGGAGGAGTAATAGTAGCAGTGTTGGTATTTGATAACTAGTGATGCAGCAGCAATGAACAGTGGCAAGTCTATTACAAAGTAAGAAGTAATATTCCCTTCCCTGTACTAATTTTTCAGTTATCTTTCATGTTATACATTGTATATACAGAATTTTGATTTGCATTAAAGGTATCTTCTATAACAAAAATAGACCATCTATCTACAATCATCTGTGCTATCTGTGCTAGCAGAAACTGCAGTTGGAATTAAGGTGCAATTTCTACCTCGACTAAACTAAAATTGGTTCACCACCTCATTTTAAAAAGAATATTCTGAGAAAAAATCTCTATGCAAGTAAATACCAAAAGAAACAAAAAAGATCATACTGCAGTCTAAATTACCCTAAAAGCATTTTCTTAGACACAGGCCCACAGTAAATAGCATGTGAAATGCTTCGTGAACATTGGTCAAATAAATAAGTTTTAAACCTAACGAATATGCCTACCAAGAAAGACAATTTTTAAATGACTGATGGATCCACAGACATTGCTGTTTCCCTTCCTTCTTATCAGACTAACTCTTATTGGTTCGTTGATTGCTTTCCATCCAATGAATTTCTATGCCTCCCTTCTGTACATTTTTCTGTGGTTTGCGTTATTGTTTTCTAAACAGCTTATCACATGGTATTTATCATGAGAATGAATTTGATACCTTTGTGTGGGCTCCACAGACTGCCTCTTCTGGTGATTAAATCATGGTGCTTACTCCATTACATCATATTCATGAATTACTTCATCCATCAATTATTGCAGAACTATTCTCATATCATGTGATAATGATATGGACTTCCACACCATTCAAAACAGCGTGTAGCAAACAATCCTGCCGTCAACTAAATATGAAAATGAAATTGAAGCAGCAGAGGAGTCAGCAGCTGTGACATCTGTGAATGCACTGCCAATAGTTACATCATTGTGAGAAATGACACACTTTCTTCCACCAGCACAAATACTGTGTAGCATATTACGCAGGATGATAATTTATCAAAAAGTACAGCATACAACAGCACTAGATTCTACAGGTATTTGCCTTTTCTAAATAAAATCCTTCT
This sequence comes from Coracopsis vasa, assembly GCA_026283785.1. NCBI lineage: Eukaryota > Metazoa > Chordata > Aves > Psittaciformes > Psittacidae > Coracopsis > Coracopsis vasa. The sequence continues at coordinate 87,099 of JANHGB010013630.1, forward strand.
AAATCTTGTACTGCTAGTAGTTATTTCATTGCTTTAGATACAGTAAATATTCATTTAATAGAAGATAAATTGGCAAAATCACTTTACAGAGGACTGATTCCTTTGGCCCTGCAAGTGTTTTGGTTTAACAGTTCTGCGTTAAAAACAATTTAGGGATATTTCCACAGAATCATGAAGATGCTGGGCTGATAAAGACCGTTAGCAATATCTACATCTTTCCTTTACTGTGAGCAAGTATATCTACACAAATGCCTATGTTACCTTCCAAAATCTCGAGTAGACTTATCCTAAATAAATTATTCTTTATGCCAGAATGTTTTTCCTTACATATGCACCCTAAAATTCTGCAGTTGAAGATTAGCTGGTTTGCTCTTCATGCAACCTGTCTTTACAGGTCTTATATTTCACCAGGTGTCCCCCTGATTATTCTGGCTATTTTCTAGAGTTTCTACCCCATTTTAATGTTATTCCCTGTGCTACTCAAAACTGAACACAGAATTCCAGTTGCAAACTCTGTGGTTTAGCAGGGGGTAAAATTTACTTCTGGTCTTACCTGCAACAATCTGACTAGTACGTCACAGATGACATTTCTCTCCCACCCCC
>JANHGB010013631.1:0-66407 GCA_026283785.1 Coracopsis vasa
CAGCACTGCTCAGATCCAGGCCTCCTCCTTCCCCTTTTGGCTCTCCTCACCATGGGGTCACTGCTGACCCTGCTGGCCCATATGCTCCACAAACACCCTGAGAATAACAGTGCAACTGCAAATGGCCTTGCTTGTTGCCTACTGTGTGTCTAAGGTAAGAGGTACCATCTATTCAGAGCAAGGGACTAGCTGTTGTAGCCATGCTAACTTCTTCCCCTGATGTGTAAAGCTTGGTATATTAAATCCAGGCACAAGTACAGAACTTTGTGGCAGCTCCTGTCAGCCTTTTCCACTGAAAATCACATCATGTTGGCAACCTCCCAGCAGTACTGCCTGGTTAGTGTCTCCTGGACTGCAGGGGTGCTCTGAAATCAGAGACTGAGCAGCAAATTGTACAGGTCACATAGGTGTGCCATTCACACAGTTGTGCTCGCTCACTGATTGTAATCTTGCATTGACCAACTGTTTGCAATTCAGCAATAATCCCATGAAGCTGTGGAGTTATACCAATGTACTTGGAAGTGTGCTCCAAAAGTCTACCCTCTCACTTTCCTGTTTGAGCTGACAGAAACCGCCAAGGTGTAATTGTTTGAGATGGCACTTCTAGATGATTTACGTGGGATGCAGTAAACACACCAAGCTTTTCTGGAGAGGACAAGCTTACTTTGCCTGAAGAATACAGAGCTTGCAACTCAGTGTCATTTTCCTCTCTAATTTCTAGGAACACATGAGGAGCAAAGGAAAATAACATTAAAAAAATCCTTAGCCATTGTCAGTGTATTGTCTGGTACAAAGGCAAAACAAAGAATACATTATCCAGGAAGGTGAATAAAGTGCTCCAGAGAGACATACCCAGCTGCCTGTTGCATCCTTCTAGGCATGACTTCACTACAGACTGGCTCATTGCCTACCAGTCCTCTGGACCATGAGGCAGCTCCACTCTCACCTCCATGAGGATCAGCTGCTTTCTCTGCATTATCTGTTATCTCCCACAATGAATGAGAAGAAGCCTCAGCAGAAGTCACTTGAGGGCTTAATAGCATGTAAAACATGGGGTGAATTGTCTGGGATGTGTCATGGGGCATTTTACCAGTCAGAATTTCATTGAGCATGGCAAAGAAAGCCAAGAAAAATTTAAGAAAAACAACTACCAAACATAACTCCAAACACACCCTCAACCCCACAAAAGACCCAACAAAATCAGATAACCCAGATAGAGGAATGAACCTAGAATGAAATCAATTCTCCAAAGATTATTTTAAAATTCCTCTAAACTATTGACCAGTAACATCACTTTTCCTACTGAATGTAGCTTAATGTCATGCTTCACTTGCTGGGTATGCTCAGAGCACTATATGAAGGACAGAGGACACTTTTCTATGATCCTGTAATGTAGTGTCCAGTAAAGCACACAGTAGAACAGTACTTCTTAAGAGGATGAGGAAATGAACAGTACTATTTTACAGAACTGGTGAGAGCCCTGGATAGCACTGGTGCCCACCAGAATCCTGGCAGGGCAGCAATGTATCTCTGTTTGCATGGCTTTTGCACTCTTTCTCCCTCGTGTCCCCAAAGAACTTTTTTCTTCTACTGAAATCCAGGCTATGCCTGAAGATAAGCAACTACAGAAACACCTGTACGTGTTATTCCTCACTACTGTGCTTCCCAGGTTACCAGCGTGCTTTTTAAGTAGCTGTCCCAGCACACAGGTCCCCCAGTCTCCTTCGGAAAACACAGGATGCTTTTTATCACTTTTCTTTTATTCTTTCTATCACTGCCTTTATATATATATATAATTATACATTTTCTTTTGTAAAGAGAAACTGGACAGTGGGAGGAAAAGCATGATCTGTGGGGAATACGAAGAGGGAAAAGAAAAGGGGTTGAAGAAATCAGTCTTGTACAATCTGAAGAGACCTTTTAGAGTCAGCAGTAGAGGGGAAAGTGAGAATGGAGAAGTAGGTGAGAGAAAAAAAAAATCTTTTCAGAAGTAATGCTCATGAAATTAGCTCCTTCAAGCTATTTTCTGATGCTTAAGAACAGAGAGGAAGTGAATACAAACCAGCAACTGTAATTCAGAATAAAACATACTGTGTAACAGGGAAGGACTTTCTGCAGTGATTAACCAGACAAAACCTGATCTCAAGGCCAATGAGGTCAGTCCACAGAGCACCAGGGCCACAGTAAGGTTTGAAGTAAGAAGACTGTTTTGTGTTTCTTTCAGATTCAGTGGTGGCTCCAAGTCTTCCAGACTCTGCCTTGTACCCTTACTTGCAGTGATTCAGAGGAAGCAAGGAATAAATGTACAAGGCACTAGAAAGTAATTTTCACAATGGCTTTGCAGAGCTGCAAATACTGTGAAAGTGAAAAATCACAGAAAGGAGCTTATCATATTTATTTTTTTTTATAACTAGCACTCTCAGTAATTATGGAATTATGTTTTCCCAAGTGATATTCATCTGCTATAGCCTTGGAGAAGGTGGACACTAACATCTTGCAACCTACCAAGCTGGGCAGCTAGGAATCTCTCTGATATGTGTTAGATGAGTAGCACAAACGAAGGCCTGATCCAAAGCCACTGAAATCACTGTGAGTCTTCACATGGCTTGTGCAGATTCAGGAACAGACTTCTGATTAACATAAGTCCCCAATCCTGCAATTATACTTTGGCAGAGGTCTGTCTCCACAGATTCAATATCGGTCCTGCTGCTGGGTAGTACTTCAGAAGTCTGTGTGGGAGTTTATGACTGAGACGAACTTTTATTGTAACCAAGAGATTAGTAAAGATTTTGTAAGGAAGTGAAAGGGATCTGTGCCACAGCTCTCATTTGCCTACCCATGGAAGAGCAGACTGTATTGCTCTATTGGGTTGCTTGCAAAAATTTCAGAATGAAATTCTCCATTTCATTAAATATCCACTGCCCTTACAATTAGCAGCAACATTGCAAGTTTCCTTTAATTTAGGCCTTTTCTGTAATTAATGTCTCTGCTCGGTATCCACTCTGCCAACAAACTGGTGATAAACATGTGAGGATTCCAAAGCAGTAGATTCTCAAATACTTTTTCTATCCTCATCTTCCTCACATTTACTACTATTTAACTGGATCAGACCCAAGAAAGCTGCACATCAGTTCAAAGCATCCTGTCTTTAGAGCTGTGTACACTCAGTCTTAGTCTGGAGTTCTTAAAAATGGAGTGATACGTACACTTTTAACTCTCTTTTTCATATGCATGTCTCTAAGAGGATGGAACAGCACTTGTGGTATTACTCTTTTCATTGTCAATATGCAGTGTTTAGAATGGGAGTGCATTCCTCCATCCTTCTTTGCCCCCATATAGAAGCTTCTCTAGAAGACTCAAATATGACACGCCAGATGAGACTTATTTCTGTAACAGACCCTTGCCATAAGCTGTCCAACAGCAGTAAAAGCTCAACTGCCCAGAATTGAACTGTTGTGAGTCAGGGATATTTGCCTGTTGTTTTTTGTTGATCCATAGATGACTAATACCATAAATGAGCAACTTGGAATTGCCCAATAGCAGTAACATCAGTCATTATCTCTCAGGTGTCTTTTAGAGGTGGTTTCTAGATAATTTGTAAAAGTAATGAGATCATTAATAATCTGCTTTAAACTCTCTTCCTTCCAAGAAGCCTCCCTAAATTTTTGAATCTTTCCCATCCATGTCTGGTCGTACTTCTCTTCTGATCTGAAGTACTGGCACCAGTTGTCAGAAGATGATTCTCCTTTTCTGCAAATACGTCACTATCTACTTCAGCAGCTTTCCTTTGAGAGAAGCGCTTCTGTCTTTGTCTTTCAGCCAAGCTGACAGTCCCAAATGCCTCTAGACTGGTTTTCATTCACTTAATTACATGACTCGCCTACATTTCACGGCATGGCTTTAGAAGAACACAGAGCCTGAGGAAAAACCCCAGAGCAGACTGCAGCTGTGAAGTCTCTTTCATTCACCATTGTTACATCTTAGCCTTCCATTGCATCTCCCTGGCAGTCACTTAAGGGTCTATTACAGAAATAAGTCTCATCTGCCATGTCATATTTGAGTCTTCTAGAGAATCTTCTATATGGGGGCAAAGAAGGATGGAGGAATGCACTCCCATTCTAAACACTGTGTATTGATAATGAAAAGAGAAATACCACAAGTGCTGTTCCATCCTCTTAGAGATCACAGTTCTTTTCCCTCAGAGGTTTCAGTGAAAGAAAGAAAATTAAAAATAAGGAAGTCTCCTAATAAAAATAAAAATACCCATAAAAAAACCGCAACAAACCCCACAATAGAAAACCCCAACAGTTAGAAGCCAGCCTGCACTTTCTTTTTCATATCTTATTGTGCACCATAAATAACTACCTATACTTATGTTCTGCTGCTCAGCAACAACTTACAGCTTTCATTGCTGTCTTGCAGCAAAGCTGTGTCACTTAATGCCTTTGCCCCATTCTCCAAACGAGATGTCCGAATCCCCTTTTAATAGCTCAGATCACCTTTCTATCTTGCCTTGACAACCATCACATTGCCCCCCCCGCCCTTTTGTATTGTGAATACACCTATCTGCCCTCTTTGCACAGCCCTTCAGACGAGTCCTTGACAAATTAATCAGTGCCTTGTCTTTCTGCACAGGTGACTGTCAAGAAAGCAGATGGTGCTATCCCTTACAACACGTTGTCTCTTGCATCACTCTCTCTTTGAGTCTGTGCCTTCCAGTTTTCTGACAGGGCTGCTGCATTGCCATTTTTTTATTTTTTATTTATTTTTTTTAATAACACTGAAGACAACAGACTGGTGCCACAGGACATTGCTTACCTGTTCACAAAGGTAACAAAATGTTAAAGTTGAAAGAAGTATGCAAATGAACAAAATGCATCAAGAACTCAGTCCTTCAGCAGAAGCCTGACGATGACTAACAGCCTGTTGACATAGGAAAATTCTCAGATTAAAAAGAATTCTGGGAAACAGGATTCATGAAGACTAGAAGAGTAGCAAGTGCCCGTGGACCCTGAACAGGTACAGGTTTAACTTGTACAGTGAGGTAACTGTCACCATTCCATGAAATGGCCTTTAGTTTTCTAACTGAACCTTCAAAATTTGGGGATGATAAAGATTAAGCATCTAAAATGCCTCTTAATTACTATGACATTTTCAGTTATCAGGAATTCCAGCCCTTGCTTCTCCCCACATTCCCTGAACAGAATGAAAACAGACTAATAAACAGAAAAACAGAAAGCTTTCCACTAGCTAACTTTCACTTTCCTGGTACTGTTTGTTCCAATATCCTAAAGTCCATTTTCCAGGGCTAACTTTTGAAAATGGAATTTATTAATGACAGATTTTATTTGAAAGAGTCACTCAAGCTGAGAACAGCCAATATCAACAGTTCATCTCCCTTGCCTCCCCATTTTGATCTGCTGCTTCATAATAAAGACACACTTGGATTTCAGTGGAAACTGCTGGAAGAAGAAATTAAGAATCACTTTGATGCAGAATACCTACTCCAAACCCACACATAACATCCTCACAGACCCACAGAAAAGCCTCAGTTGAAAAAAACTCTCCATTGAGACCACCCACCATACATCAGCCAACACCATCTTATTCCACTGGTATCAGACATCAGAGCCATCAAAGAACTGCGTAGGAAAGACTCATTACTAATGCTCCTAGCTTTGGCTGATGAATCAATATCTGTGATAAGATCACTGCCATCAATGAATGAGATTTCTACTGTGGCATGCGTTAACAAGAAGCTGTGAAATGGTGCTGTGAACTCAGTGTGTCACTGAAACACCTACACCACATTTCTGAGTAGGCAAGGAAGAAGGGAATAGATTTCACTATTTCTTTTATGTGAATTTGAATGTAAGAGGGACTATACCGCATATAAGGCATATATCTATTTAATATGCTGGTTTTGCTACAGCATCACTGCCTATAATAGAAAGGGCTTCAACCATCTTTCCCCACACAGGGTGTCTGGCTACATAACACTTCTAAGCTATACTCCTCAAATCATTCCCAAGCAGGGTGAACTGAGACCCTTGCTGAACAAAACCAAACTTTGGAGTGGCAAAACTGGGATAGAGAGCAAGAAACAGCCACAGAGGAAGAAGAGGTGCAATGGTAAGCCCTGCTTATGGAAAGAAAGGGAGCTGTTGTCAGTTATTAATATATACCAATAATTCTTGACTTCAGGGAGATAGATCTGCCAGAGCAGCTATTGTTAATCAGGGAACTGGGGCAAGATATAGAAAAAAATAATAATAAAAAATATTTTCCCCATGAACAGCAGTACTTTCTATGCAAACATAACATTCTTCATCTGCCCCCCAATTCTTCCCATATATATAAGCCCTTCTCTCATTTATGTTGTATCCAAGAGCTTTGACACTGACTTAACACAAGCTAGCTTTCCCTTCACTCTTTCAACAATTCCTTGCAGTTCAAGAGGTCTGAAGTCAGCCACAATGTTAGACAGGGACAAATACAAATGCCTAAGGCCAGACCTGTTTAGATTTCAGCATAAATATAAATCACCCCTGATTCTGTTTTTATTTGCTGCCTTAAGCTAGTCATTAACACATTGAATACAATCTGGGTGCAATAATTTTCTTCTGATCCAGCTCCTTTCCCCTGTAATCAGCACTCCAGGAGAACATATGGGCTTCCTCTGTCATTTGGCTCCCGATTTACACCAGTGTAAATCTACTGAAGTCAACAGAATTCCCCAGGAGCTGCACTTGGCTTTGTTGCATGTGAGCAACCGCTGAAATCAAATGAGCACCTGTGCTGCAAAGAGATCGCTTTGTACAAGTATTCCTCAACCTGGGGAGGATGTGCCCAGTGAAGAGAGGGTGCAAACACCTCTGCCCCATACCTCCAGCACACTGACATCTGGCAGAGCTGAAAATCCTCTTCCACATGTAAAATCTTACATTCTTGAGAGTTCACCAAGTGCTTCAGAAAGCTGAACAGCACATCCAGTTTGGGAGAAAGAACATCAAGAAGTGCTCTTCAATTTTCAAGTGTGTGTGTGTTTGAGGGGGAAGGTTAAACATTTTTCAGGGTATGTTAGGTGAGGAAGAAATCATCTGGAGATCGATGGAGACAGAAATCTTTGCAGGAGAAGTGCACGGTATGTTTAAAATGCAGGTTAGTCAGTGCTGCCCCTGAGAACATCTTTCTCATCTAGTGTTCATTATTAGTGTTAATTCAGATTTCAGCTGCACAGTCAATCAGTTCAAACAGTCTCTGGTTGGGATTTCTGCCAAGTTCCTCCTTCAGAGGCAATTCTTTCTCTGCTTCCCTGTTTACACCAGGTTTATTTATACTCATCTCCTACTGTCAGCAGATCCAAGACAGCTAAAAAAGCAAAGATGGTACAACCTTTCCTCCCTGATCTGCATTCTCCATGTTACAAACATAGAAACACAGAATCAGCCAGGTTGGAAAAGACCTTTAAGATAATCAAGTCCAACCATTACCCTAGGACTGCTAAGATCACCACTAAACCATGTCACTGAGGGCCTTATCTATATGGTTCTTGAACACTTCCAGTGATGGTGATTCCACCACTGCCCTGGGCAGACTGTTCCAATGCCTGAGCACCCTCTTGGTGGAGAAATTTTTCCTAACATCCAATCTCAACCTCCTCTGGTGCAGCTTGAAGCTGTTAGCTCTTGTCCTATCACTTGTTACTGGGTAGAAGAGATCGACCCCTACCTCTCTCCATCCTCCTTTCAGGTAGCTGTAGAGAGCAATAAGGTCCCCCCAGAGCCTTCTCTTCTCCAGACTAAACAACCCCCTTTCCCTCAGCCGTTCCTCATCACAGGACCTCCACCAGCTTCATTGCCCTTCTCTGGACCCGCTCCAGCACCTCAATGTCTCTTTTGCAGTGAGGGGCCCAGAACTGAATACAGGATTTGAGGTGCAGTCTCACCAGTGCTGAGTATAGGGGGATGATCACTGCCCTGGGCTTGCTGGCCACACTTTTGCTGATGCAGAATTGCTGCAGTTTAAAAAGAATTAATTTAGGGTTTTCTTTTGTCAAGCCTTCTGGAGGAAAAATATGGTAACATCTCCACCACTGCCGTCTCCACTTGCAGAATGGGTACAGAGATAGCATTAATAACTCTGCTGTACCCCAGCATTTCCAAATTTATCAGCTCCACTCAGATTTCTTCAAAAATCATAATATTCTCAAAGTTGATACCTACAACTTTTTTGTTACTGAACCTCAGTTTCTTAAACCTTCCAGGATAAAAATAAATCTCTCTTTACAGAACCATTTCTGTTTAATTAGGTGAGAGGAAGTTCACAAAATTTGAAATTCACTTAGACTTTAAAAGCAGTTAGGAAAACATAAAACAAGCCTGGTGAGTTTTGTGATAAAATTGGAAGTGGGCAAGCCAGGAAAGGTAAGGTTTAGGCTTACTAATGAAAATCTAGACCTGGGTCATTTTGCTTTATCTTCACTGATTTGTAAATTCAATTTGATGAACATATACCTTGCTTATCCCACGGCTGTTAGGTCTGTGCCAGTGTCCTAGGGAAACTGAGAAGATTTTAATTGGTGCATGAGTTACTGGAATGTAGGCCGAGATTTACACATGTAAGAATCATCATAAACTCCACTAATCTGAAACAGCAGAATAGCAAAAGGAGTAAGAAATAGCTCTCAGAATCCTATTACCAATAGCACTAGCTCAGGAGGTCTTTGACCCCAGACTGTGCTGAGGGTTTATCATGGGAAATGGACACATCCTACAGATCCCATCCCTCTAAGAAGAAAACAGGGCTTAGAAACAACCCTGAGAAGACAGCCAACAGCCATCTTCCCAACCAGATTCTTCATACAGGTTCATGTCCTTGCTGTTGAGATCCAGTGAGAGTTTACTTTTTACTGTAATTCCTAAAACTGTGCAGGAATCTAAGCAGGAGTTCTTCATACCTTCTGACCTCATCAAATCACATCTATGTTTTCTGGCATTTTTCATGCTCAGATGAGTCAGCAAGGTACACAGTCTTACAGGCCACATACACATCTAAATTATTGTGATAGAGATTTTGTAAATGGTGAACAAAAGCTGATTTACTCATTGCCACCCCTCTACTGACCTTATTAATATCGTCCCAGTGAAAATCAATTTTTCATTTTTAAACCAGAATATTTAATTATCTTTAAACTATCTCAAATTGCATTAATATAACTAAGAAAAAACATAAGACAAGAGCAATCCCTCCCGTAGTAAGCACTCTCACACTGTGCAGGTATTTCTGACTGGGCAGGTTTTCCCACTGAAGGGCTTTTCCTCAGGAAGGCAAACCAAATGCTTGCTGGATAGTACGTGTATTATCTCAGGGGATATTTAGTTTCAAAATGATGCCTTGCCATCTCTCTTGGGTAGTAATTACAGTTGTGGCAAGATCTCCTCTTTTTTTTGACAGCATGTGTGGATAAAAGAGCTCTGGGCTGTCACAAACCTTCGGGGAGAGAGCACTGACTGTTGGAACTCCCATCCACGGGCTCTGCTGCTCCTCGAAGCAGAAGCAGAGAGTGCACCCTTCACCCCTGCATGCTCATTTGACCGAGCAGCTAAACAGGCAGCACGTGGGAGGCTGCCTCTCCCCAGGGCAGCTCTTGCATGCCCAAACTGCAGCCACTGGATGTGCTGCGAGTACATCCCCAATCTCTCTGTAGTGAGGTGGGAAGGCACAGAGACCTAATTCCAATGCATCTAGTTCAGAGAATTGTCTTTAATCCCTAGGTACTTTTAAAACTTATTATAAGCTATTTATTTGTTATGCTTTTTAATGATACAGTGAATGCTCCAGCAACCATACTTTCCACCACATTTAGCAGGAAGTCACAGTACTAAAACATAATAAAGTAGTACAAAAGAAATATATAGATTCCCACTTCGGGGTGGGGGGAAATAAAAAATTAACAAACCTGTACTGGCATGGATTTTCCTTCTCTCCCTTCATTTGATGATTTTACATGGTTGACCATTACCTTACTGGCTGAATGTGTTCACATCAAATAGGAAAAAAAAACCCAAACCAACCCAAATCTAAAAAGGAAGACTCCTTTGTCCTTGCCTAACGTGATGAATATGTAAAATCCACTTGGACTGAAGTCAGCCCATTGCATACCCACATATCTGCAGGTTTATTAGCTTGTCAGCTGAAAACCAAGCAAAGCTCTCAACCAAGCAGCCTGCTGATGAGTGCCTTGGAAATATTCTAAGTGAAAATGAGACTTCACGTCCTCATGCATTTCTAGCTAAATATGCAATACCTTAACTATTATAGGTAACAGGGGAAGAAGGACTGGCTCCCTAGGATAAAAGTAAATCTTTTTTATATTAATAAGCAGCCAGGAAAGGAACTGTTTTCTTTGTAAATTATACAGCTATCTATTGATACAGGAAAGCTGTCTTGTTGTCTAAATACAACAATGTTAAAAGCTGTGTAGAATGTTGACAAGAATAAGGAGAACATATTTGAGGTATCTTCACGTAGAAATATTGGAAAATAAAAGCAATAGAGGTTGTAAACCTGCTGCTTTGGAATTACCACTTTGGGACTACCATCTATCATCTATTGAAAGAAAACAATAATTATTGTACATCTCAAGATTCCCCAAATTTGCTTACTCTGGACTTTGCCAGAGATTCCCACTCAGTTCATGCAACAACTGCAGTATTAGGGGTGCTCACAACTCTGAAGAAATCAATTGCCAATTGTCACAGCCCTTAGGAACTAATGAGTAATGAGAGAATTCAGGAGAGCTCTTCTTTGCCAGAAAACTACATCTTTTGTTCACATCCAAAACCTAGCAACAATACTACCAATTCATGAGTGTCCCTACTTTTGCCAGTTCTCTATCATACTAGGCCAGTAGTTCCCTCACCTTCCCCATGGGAAGAGGGAAATGAAGTTCTAACACGCACTTGTTAAATCACCATGAAAAAGCTCTGCCTTAAAAATTATTTGAGGCATCTTTTCCCCATGCTCTTTTTCAGTTAAAAAAAAAAATAAATAGTCAAAGTCAACAACCAACCAAAAAGATATGAGAGAAGAATCTGGAGGTCTTTGGCCCATCTCAGTCTGAGGGAATTAACTAACACACTTATTGACCTCCCTGTCTTCCTTTAATTTTTGTTTAATTGAAGACCCAGCCATGAAATAGAAGAATTAATAGAAGCTGGCGTTACAGGGCTTTGTAGCCACTATGAGCAAAAACAGTATTAGTAGTCTCCCAAAGAAACTGCTCTATCACACAGCCATGTATTTAGTCAAGTGTTCCAGAATTTCTACGAAACCATTTGAATTGCCAGGTAATTTTTTCAAAACTGTTTTAATTACTACAAGACCTTTATTTATCTGTATTTAAGAATCTAATAGCAGGACAAATAAAATAGAACAATAAGTATTTTGACAGTAAGAAAGATCTGCAAAAGGCATCTTCATACAGTCAACAGCAGATCTTCTGAGTGAACAGAAGCCTTACCCTGCAACTCATGCATACTCTGGAAGCATTCCCATTCATACCTCTCTCTCCATTGCAGGCAGGCCCTCACATTTTTCTATGCAGAGCTTCCCCCAGATTTCTGAGCTACACCAGACCTAGTGGCTCTCATGAAACCCAGCATGGGCTAACACCACTTTTACACAATACAACTATACCCTCATTAATAGAGCAGGTTAAAAGAAAGAAAGACAGTGCACTCCCCAGGTATCCAGCTCTTCAAGGCAGTTCTGTTTTAGGAGATAAATATTCAAAATGCTATCATTTTTTTTTTTTTTTTTTCAGGAATCAATATTTACTTAAGAGCTGTTGTTGCTCTTCCAGGGCCTTTTAAGTTTATCGTGCCACTGTGATGTTAATCTCTTACTCTCTTAATGAAAATAAATTACTTCCCCTGAAAGATCAATATTTTGGGCATGATTCTGATTTTATTTGTGCTGCTTTATTCCAGCAGCTGCAGCTAATGGAGTATCTGCTGATTTACATCCACAATCAGAATACGCTTCTTTCCATTCACAGCAAGCATGGTGCATGCGGCATCGCTGGAGTCCAAGCAATTTGGAATACAGCTGAGAGTACTCTTGGACTCTTTCACTTTTTTTAACTTCTATATCATGCTGCTTCTGCTCACATAAGACAGAAAATGAAAGCACAGTGTGCTGTGTAGCGTAACTAAGCAACAGAGCACAGCAGGGAGACCCAGTTATCTGGTGCTAATCATACCCCAGGGATCTGAAGCTCATGAATTAAGGACCATTTTAACATTTATCATATTTCTTTTCATTTAAAGGTAAAAATAAATTATTTCTATAAACTGCTTTGATCCTTGGAAAATGTCTTCTGACATTAAATCCACTCCATCTGGCTATCAGAGATTAGTATACCTCATACCTAACTGCCACTCAAAATGCTCAGTCCAGAGCATTGGGTGGTCCAGATCACCAACCCATTTCAAACATCCCAGTCTAGAATCACCTTCTCCCAGGCCTGGTCTGTGCTGTAACGTCTATGTAAGTCACTTCTGCAAGTCCATGAGTCCTCCACTAGCCAGAGTGTAGGACTAATGAGAGGCTGCCCACAAAGATTCTGAGTTGAAATGGCCCCAAGCAGTAATTAAAATGTCAGCGTGTAATTTACAACAGTGCGAAAAGATGCATTTCAGCTCTGTTATTGATGGGAGCAGCCAAGACTTTCCATAGCAGGATATGTACTGGCACCTGTCCCTACAACCAGGAAGTGCAAACAAAAAAGAGCATGAGAAAGTGCTAAATGTAGTCTGAGCTCTTTTGGGGTCAGCTCATCTCAAATGGCACCATCCTGTCTTGCCAAAGGAACTCAATGACACTGTCAGCAAAGTAGTATGAGACACACAATGGCTGCAGGTGACAGCACCAGCATCAAGCCTGCAGCATACCAGAGTGTGCCATTATTCAGAACTTGCAGTTAGCCATTCTGTGGATGAACATATATGAAAGCTATTTGGCTTTTTGCTTTATCCTGCTTCAAGGCAGGGGCTAAACAAACTAGTTAATATCTATGCTCATGATTCTATGTTTACCTATTAGGCTGTTTCTGCAAGTATTTTGGTTTATTCAGGCCGTTCCAGTCATAGCAAGTCATTCCAGCAAAACAGCATGAAAAAGCAGAGACAATGCTGGTGCTGTAAGATGAGTGATCAAGATTCTTCAGTGACTGGACACTAGCTGCAGCAGATGGCAGCTATGTGAAATGGAAGTATTAATCTTTGAGCTCAGTTATTAAGGATAGGAATGCCTAATGTTGTGCACATGCCTACACTTGCAGCCAAAAGGTTTGTTACATAGGCAATGCCAGAAGGCAATTATTGCAATTAGGTGATCTTTTTGACCCATTTTAAATAGAATAATAGCAGGGATTATTATCAGCTTGTATTTTGTTCCAGTGATAGTCTGAATCCTCCTGCACTGAGGATTCAGCACAAGCTGTGCAAGCACAGAGATAATTTCTGTCTAATTTAGCATGGAGGTGAGCTATGGGAGAGGAACAGGGGACTGCAGGGCTGGTAAAGAATAAAAGCATGATCCCAGGCGCATGGGTGACCAAGGCTCACAAACTAATAGCACAGCTATCTGCAAGGGCTGTTTGTTTTCATGATTGTATAAGTAATGGTAATATCAGCAGTTATATATTACCTCCATGCCTTATTTCTTGTGGCATGTGGAATAAAGCAAGGGAATATAGCAGTGTATAATTATCCTTCTGAATTCAAACACTGCCCTCTTAGGCAAGAGTTGAATCTTCTTCTTGGGGGGTAGGCTTTTTTGTTAGCAGTGGATATCCTGAAAGTACAGGCACCCAGAACCGGAAAACAGAGTCATATAGCCAACAGGGGAAATGATCTGCTGCAATTTTGCGCATTATCTATAGCCAAGAGGAAATAAGATTTCCGCCTGGAGAACGGCACAGGAAAAAAGTTTAATATTGATAGCAGGGAAAGCAAATCTAGAGGTTTCATGGAAAGACAGCAGGAGGAAAATGACCCTCTGACAGGGAGGAAGTTTCTAATCAACCACATACCTGAAACAAGCACAGGAGACACATGTCTTCCAAATCTCTTGTGATTTCAGCACCAAAGTCATTAACCATGTTGGGGAAAAAAAGCAAATACTGGTTTTATTTTTTTTTTCTATTTGGTATGCTCAGTCTCAGCATCTCTGGCATTTGGCTTTCCAGAACACAGAGAATACAAGTAGCTCTCACCAGTGATCTTCCTAAGAGACACACCTGGCGTTTCAGGGTGACAAAGCTTACCTCACCCTCAGTGTGTGAAGCTCTTTGTCCTCTTAGCTCAAACTGAACAATCTATCTAACAATTCTATCAGCAGAAAAATCAGGTTATGCCCAGTTTAATGGATACTAAACAGGAAGTCATTGAGATGCAGGGTCTCAATTAGTCAGTTGCTGTGCTGGACATGAAAAGATTTTTCACATATGGAAAAGGACTAACAGCCTGATGGCTAGGGCACCCTCCTAGGAGGAAAGAAGCCAAGGGCCCAAGCCTTGCTTGGCTCTCTGCTCACCTTCCAGAGGCCTGTATGAATGCCAGCATCAGTCCCCCGGGCTCAACGAGAGTGCATGACAGAAAGCAACGGCAGGAAGATGTACACCAAAACAGCTGATGGTCTGTTGGACTGGTTACACCAGCAGATGGATGAAAGTGTGCAGGAGAACAGCAAAGCTTGGGCTAATGAAGTACGTTCCATGCATTCCTTGTGTCCTTCTCAATTAAATATTCAATCAAATCCAGTTCATTATAACAAGCAAAGGGCCTGTAAGAGAACTATCATCTAGCTCTAGTTGACTGACCAGCAAAACCAGAGATTTACAAATAAGATCTCTCGTGTCCTCTGGGGATCAGCAGCATTTCTGTCACAGTGTTCACAGGCACTACTTACAGTTTTCAAGAAGAAAAAGCAGAAAGGTGGTCTGTTGCTCTAAGAAGTAATCCAAGAACAAGGATTTCTTATCAGCATTGAGGCAATGGCTCTGGTCACAACAACAGGGTATTATAAACGTTGAGAGGTCACACTAAGTGCCCCTGTCCAATGATACAGGGAAATAATGAGAAGACCACAGGCCACATGAGCAGAAATGGGATATGGGTGACATTTCCCAAGGGAACTAGGAGAATGGGCTAGCATAGTTAAACACTCATACCATTGCTTCTGCAGTGCTACCACCACAATGCCAGGATACAGAAGTAACCACTAGAGGCTTACCAGTAGGAGGCATGCTCTTGTCCTTGTATCACTGCTTCCAGCTCTCCCAACAGCACACCATGGCTCCTGCTTATCACCATAGGATGCTACAGAAAGGGTTAATGCTTTCTGGAGCCTTGAGACACAAAGCTCAGCTTGCTTCTGTCCAGAAAGCTCCTCCACCATTGCTGCTCCACAGCACTGTTAGTGGACACTTCCTCTAGGCTGATACTATAACGGAGCTTGCTTTATATATTGACTGCCATTAAATCAGGCTAAATTGAGGACCCACCAGTAAATCAGAAGGAAGATCTTGGGAGTGCCTAGGTATGGCCTTTGGTTTTTCAGATTATGCAGCTCCGCTTTATGGACACACAAATTGCAGAGTGTGAATCATTAATATCCAATTTGGGGAAGTCATTGGAATGTAACTGCTGTGTAAGGAAATAAAAATATAAAGCTATCAACAATATATTAATTTTATAGTGCTCCAAACAAAACGAACAGCAGTAGCTTATAGACACAAAACTTTCTTGCCTAGAGGAACAGCCTTCCTTTTGCCTAGGTTAATTCCTAAGAAAAGCCTAACACTATCTGGCTCTTTTCAGACCAAAGTAATTTGCTTATTTGGAAGACTGAAGACAGTTTCCTAGTAGTGGCAAGTGAAAAGGCAGCCTGAGGAGCTGAGGTATGAAATCCAACTGCTTCACATGTCACTTTGCATTTCTTTGGAGAGCACTGTCACTTAAATCCCACTGTTTACTATCTCGGATAGCATTCATGTTGTGAAAGGTACAGAAAAGACATAACAGAATACACCAGAAAAAAATTCCTCCTCTTGCTTTGTGAGCCATTGTTCTCAAAAACTATTGGTGTTTTTCTAGGGTGGGGGTGGCAAAGACTATTTTTTGACTGAGATTCATCTGACATGAACAAGTATCCTGGTATAGTCAGAGAACAACTAGAGATGCCAAGAGAATCCTTTCTTTGATTACATTTCATGGACCTGTACAAGGGATGGGTAAGGCAATGTCTTATGGAACAAGAAAATTAAAGATTCTCCAAGGAAATATAAACTGAAATGCAATTGGGCTTTTTGCTTTTAATATCCTAGTGTTTGCCATCTGTTATTTGATGTTCTGAATTCTTATTTAAACCGTGTTTGGCAAACAGAGCTTGATAGAAGAAAAATTAGAAGTTCAAAATTAACACATAAGCTCTGGTAGATGTCTCATCTGTACATCTTCATCTACACTGATCTTACCTAGCAGAGCACAAACCTGAGGTTGTCCTAAACAAACCTCATGAAGTGTGGTATCCCACCTGCAGTGAGGCTTTTACTTACAAATATTTTCCTGACATTTCAAGAGAAATCATTATCCTGTTCTACTTCTTATCCATAAACATTGCAGAAAGCAGCTGTTTCCTTCTTAATCTTCACCATGCTGCACTTCAAAGATATTTCAGGAGTGGTTTGTGTGGGTTTAAAAGCATCTTCTAGATATAGATACTCTGCTCATATTCTTCAGAGGAGATGCATGCCCTTAACAAACCTTGGTTCACCTTAACAAACCTTGGTTCACTATTGATTCCACTCAATAGTTCACACAGAGAAGCACAATATTTTTGTGTTAGGATTTCTTTGGGCCACATTAATTCCTTTCAGTAGCTTTTGAGCAAGGTTATTAGGCAAAAAGTTTGTCACACTATTGAAAATGAAGCATGATGCCAATGTTAAGTGAGAGTTTAGAGTAGTCTGAGAGTGTGTAGAGAGGTGGGAAAAGATCCCAGATGAAAGCAGATCATTGGTAATTAAATACAGTGTCCACTATTGATATAAAAGTTTTCTAGTAGATTTGTATGTAATAGATTTACTTACAAACAATACAAATTTGTTTTCAGAGTAGCCCTACCCATAAAAACCCTCCACCTGTTTGTTCCCTACAGATACCATTAGCTCTTCTCCACTAGTAACATGACATTCACTTTTCAATTATACCAAATCAATACAGCTTTATTACCATACAGCGTTTTCCTTTTGATTACATGGTATCTACTATGAACACATACCTTCCTCCACTAATTTTTGCCCCTAATGTACATCAAAAGAATAAACCAAAATATTGTTTCTATTAAAAAAGTTGGCAAATAACATCTTTCAATACACACTGGTTTCAGGAAACCAGTAGAGCACTGTGTAGACTCAGCTAATAGGTTACATTTAAAAAGTATTGCCTAGCATATGCAGAACACCAGAAGTTTTCACTGTGGCTTTGCACACATTATAGCTAGAGAGGCTGGCATTTAAGAATGTGTTATTCTGATCATCAGGTCTCCTTAGGTCATCACAAGGGATTATTCTGTTCAAAAAGAGAACCCATCTTATTTAAATGGGATTTAGTAATCCTGACCATCTTCTGCAAAGGGACAGCTGCTTCATTCTTGCTTTCCCAACAGCTTATCTCCATGAAATCCACTGTCTGTAGGGGGAGAGAGTCAGTTTGTCGTCAACTGCTTCCTCTCCTTTCCCATGCCAGCTCTTGTTTCCCTCTTGTTGGCCTGTGATGTGAAGAATTATATTTCCTCTTTGATCTCGCTTTTTGAGCTATTTAAGTAGTCCTTGCACAAGGTTTGGAGCCAGCCTCCCCATCTCCAGCAGTCATAATTCCCTCTCTGTCTACCACATGGTGATGTCACTTCACTCAGAGTTGCTTGCTTTCTCATTTGACAGTAGGATAGATAAGAAGGAAGAGTGTCTCTTTCCCTCCCTTACTACATGTGTGCACAGCTCTGCTTACAGAGGGAAACCTGTAGATATTATTCCATTCACCTCCATTAGGGGCTATTCTTCCTTTAGTATGTGGACCTATGCATGACTTTAAAAGTTCAGTTTAAAGGTATTTTTTAGAGGACAGTTATGGAGTAGATAACGGAAATTCTTTCCTGTGACTTTTTCTCATGCTATTCGGAAAGAAATACAAGTCCTTCATGTGCATGCTAGTTACACTGCTTAGATGTCTAGTGACACTGTTAATCTCCAGTTAATCGGTCCACCCTAGTAGAAATTTTCTCTAGGTAACTGCCCCACACATTTCTGTGGCAGTGGAATCCTACGGTTTATGTGACTTATTAATAACTTCTTAGAGAACGGAAAAGATTAAGAAAAATCATGTCAAGTAGCTAAAAACCTACTTTCTTCTAGATTCTTGTTTCAGCAAAATGCAACTCAGATTTATTCTAAATGAATACTTGTGTGCTTCATACATACTTCACTGAAAAGTACAAGGTTCTTCCAGAAAGCTGCCACATGATTTTCCCTTGAGATGGTCACATTTAAGCAGAGCTGAGCAGCCATCCCAAACACTATTTTTCATGCAGTGTTATCATTAACCATCAAGCATAAAAGCATAAAGAATCCTACTCTGGCACGTAAGGGTCTCATTTTGGAAAAGCCTCAGTAGCAGCTATTTAGCAATGGTATTAATGCCAAAAACCTCCCATATCAATACCTAGCTGTGGAGCTGGAAGTCCAACAGAAGTCACCAACCCTGGATCATGAGATTAATGATGTCTCTGAGGGGAACTGTGCATTTTTCTTGCTTCACCTCTATCACCTGTCTTTTATATTGGCTTAAAAATATAATACTCTCTTGCCCCCAGGTTACTTTAAGGAACAGTTAAGCTGCAACAAAATAAGAAAACCAGCTGTTATTACTTTTTATGTTAGTGACATGGGATCTAACTAACAAAACCATGCACAGGAGACATCCTTGTTTGTCTTATTCATTTCTCCAACTTTGTCTCACTTGAGGAGTATGAAAATCAAATTCTTTTTGCCTGGTAATGAATAACTGACACCATTAGGCCTATGAGAGTTGTGGATGTCAGGGGAAATTGATAATGGACTATACGAATTTCCCTAGTGGAACAGGACATCAATGATTCATTCAAATTATCACCTGCAACACCTTAAATTCAGACCACTGGAAAATATTCTCATTCTCTCTCTCCAGGTAAACTTGTTTGTGATGGAGTCCTTATTGCCCTTTCATTAATATTGAGCTAACAGCTCACCAGGTGTAATCCAGTGAGTAACAGTAGAGATCCACCAATACCTCAGACATCACCCTCATTTGGAGACATCCTTCTTGTGCCCTGGATTTTAGAGGGAAACTATATTGTTATGTCTTTTCATCATTATCACTAATGCCAGTAGGATTTGTGCAAAGTTATATGTGAAAAGAGAGCAAACCAATGGTGTAGGAAAAAAAAATTTCTGTCACATGCTTGCTACATAAGCTAAGAGGAAAGGATCTGCTCTCTTTGTTTTGTATCCACTGCGTTTGGTCAAGAGATTTCCAAATGTAACTGAGCAAATAAGCTCCAGCATAGACCAAATTGTTTGCAGATTTAAATCTTATTGCACTCCATGAAACCAGATACAGATTTTTGCAGTACCCTTGACAGCGAGCTTCATAGTTCCAAATGAGATAATAAACAAGATCTGCATTTCTCAGAGTTGCCTGGGTTTGAGTTTGCAATGAATATAAACTTAAGCTTCAGTGATCTACATCTCATGGCAAACCAGGGGCACAGACTGTGCTCCAGGCTGAGTCTTTGTGTAAACCTCAATCCCAGTTTTGCCTTGAGAAGGAAACTGTGAAACCTAGAAGCAGGCAGAGGCTGTATGTGAGGCCCAGGAGCAGTGTGAAATACCCACACTGAGGTGCCTGCTTGCTCTGGAGTTGCCGAGCTATGCTGGGAGGGAGCTCCTCAAGGCACATCTCAGGGAGGTGCCTCAGGCACCTCCATGAGGCACATCTCATTTTCATTAGTGACTAGACTTTCCCCTTCTCCAGTTTGCCTTACTCAACAGCTCAGAGTTTCTGCTCCCTTTTAGAGGAGAACAGATTTTGTCTCTGTGACCGCACCAGTCAATAAGCAGGTAGAGCTGGCTGCACCAAATTCTCAGATGACCATGTCTCTGCAACGATACGAGAACTATAATTGTAATAAAAAGCCACAGACCTCCGTCCATTCAGAGAAGAAAATCTTACCATAAAACTAAGCTTTCTTTTAGGAATAATCTCAGTATTCTGAAATTGCTCAAATCCCTGGAAAAGCTCATCTTACTGCTTTCATTTCCTGTCTGCCTACTGTGCATGCCTGCCACAGCCAAGAAAACACACTCACCACTTAATCTACTGCTTGCAGTTCAGGATCAAGAGCTACATTTTCCATCTACCTATTTGAGTACTCAAGCAGCTTTTATTTCCTCTCAGTTGTTCCTGTGTACTAGGATTTGGGGAAACTTTCAGTAGCGCTTTCAGCCCAAAATAAGCATCTAGATAATTGAAAGACATTAGTGCCCCTTGAAATTCAGACTTGGAGTCATACTTCAACCATAATAAGGACTTATTTGCTTTTCAATTTTCTGCCACAATGACTTTAATATTCCTTTGATACTGTGATTGAATAATATCAATATAGTATCAATATTCAGCATCAGGGGTGGATACAGCAGCCAGTGTAAACTGGGAGAAGAAGGAGGAGGAAGAGGCTGTGCAGGCAGAGAGACTACAAAGCATGACAAGCAATGCTGGACCAACATACCTGCTGGAATGCTGGGGAGGTCTAAAATCTTCTTCACCCCCCTCCTGCTTTTTTAGTGTTTTAAAGTATATCCCTCTGATGAGCTCTAAGGGTAATGTTACAGAGCACTGCAAACTAACACTCTGGGCTATTGCTGCAGTCCTTGTAATAAATGACGGATTAACAGGTAGTCCAGGAAGAGCCATTACAAAGAATTCAGCAGCTATATGTGAGAATGTTCTGTTTTACCTTTCCTTTCACCTGTAAAGGCAGATGCAAGTGACGCTGTAGAAGGCTGCTATCATAACTTAGGTATCTTCAGCTTGATTACAGCAAGATCCCAATGCTGCACCCCAAGAAGAGCATAATACAATATGTATGTACAATACAGAGGCACAGCATCTAATTATAATAGCACTTCTTTTCGTTAATACTTTCAGGCCCTGTAGGTTATTTTCCCTGTGATACTGCTTACAAATTCCTTTCCTCCTCAACACTGTCCTCTTATGCTGAGAAGAGCCGAGAAAAGCTCCTGCTGTGTGCAGAATGCTAATACTTACCTGAGTTACCAATCAAAATAGATGCAGACTAAAGTAATCAACATCATCAGAACATTTTCATGATGCAGCAAGGAGGTATTCTGAGCTCTGCTCAAATGAATGGGCCAAGCTAAGAGCTAGCTAGTGTGTGAGAGTTACACTAATGTGATGTGACATTTGCTTAAAGCCAAGTCCTTCTGTTAATGAGTTTCTGAGTTCTCACAGCAAAGTCACAGCTACTGTTCAAGGTTCAGAAAATCTGCAGATGGCAGACCAGAATAACAGCAAAGGTAAAAAGAAATAACAGTGAAATGCCAGGAAAAAGGAAACGAGCAAGCGAAATGTAACTTTCTAGGGGTTTACATTCAAAAGCATCTATAGGAGTATGTCTCTGCAGACATATATCAAGCAAGCTGACTCATTCACTCATCTGGACCAACACTTCACTTCAAACATGTCATCTGTCCCCATGCTTTACTGCTTAACTTGATCAGGCAGTACTTCTCTTGTTGCAGCAGTACGTTTCATTATGCAGTAAGAAGAGACTTGTATCCTCCAACATCAGCCATTTAGCCGAGCCACCTTTTAACAGAAGCCATCAGCCATTTAAAGACCATCACATCAATTCAGGCAGGGCAAAGATCTTCAGGAGTCAGATCTCTGAGGCATTAAGCACAATGAAAATATGTTTATTTAAGTATTCCTTGCCTTCCTTAAACATTGTGGGGTTTTGTCTCAGACTACTGTGTTTTACTTTGTCAGGGGCCATTACACAGTACTAGCCTCATCTTCTAATAATAACTCTGTCTTGCCCCAGACATAGTTGGGTTCACATTTATGGATTTAAAAATAATACTTACTTTGTGTATGTGTTAGCTTGGTTTTGATTCAGTAGAAGTGGTTATCGAAAACACAAGCTGCTCCGAAGCTGGCTGTTAAAAACTCAAGCTATTCCTGACCTCCGCTGTTGCCTCTCCCCAGTATCCACACTGGCCATGGCTGGCTGGACCACTGTTCTCCCAGCCTGTACAGCATCTCAGGCTTCAACCCAAATATCTCCTATGTCAGAGGTGAGGGAGGGAGGAGCAGGAACTGTCTTTGCTGATCTCAGTCCCTGTACTGCCACCACAATGTTGCTTGTCCTGCCTTGGTATCATTTGACTTCAGTTTGACAGCTCTTTTCTCATTAAATATGTAAAAAGCTTTTTAAAGCCATTTTTAGGAGTAAACCCCCCAACTTTCATGGAAACATATAACTAAAGAAAGGATTCTTATACATTTGAGTACTACATCTCTAGAGGCCTTAAGGATTTAGCTAGACACTGTCAAGATATCTGAAGTCCCCTTCCCTTTGCATCATTGTTTACAATAGCTCCTAGTAAGCATGAAATGGAAATTTTCTTTCCCATTTCAGACTGGATTCTTTCCTCATGTAAGTAGCATCACTGACATCAATAGGATTACCAATTGGGGTAACCATCTCTTCAGCCATGGCATGCTATTTTCATCTCCTTTCCCCTCTCTGAATTACTTATGCACCTTTGTGCGTATCACTTTCACTGATATAATGACACCATAGAAAAAATTGTGTATTTCAATCTGCGTGCACTTGCAAGTGTACATATACACGTGAATAAAGAAACACTACCAAAAATAGGCATAATATTTAATATAGATTTAGAGACAAAGAAAAAATATTTCTGGACAGCTAACCCTAAGTGTTCTGCTTAGGGTTTACCTATAAGTCATAACTTGTAGCTAAACAAATGCCAGTAAGAGTATTTTCCTCTTACTATAAAGTCACCTAGTCTTTTTACATATGGCACTCCATGCAGAGATTCAGAGACGTGCAGCTGAATAGAAAGGGGATACAACAGTCAGGTGCAACTTGTCAGGCCGCCAATAACAAATGAAATTTAAGGAAAAGCAAATTCATACATTTTATAAAAACTACTTGCAGCCCTGCCTGGTGCACGTGCCACGTGAAAACATACATTTACATTTTCCCATCTGCAGGTATTGTCGCTTTTGCACTCCTTTATTGGATACAAACAGCGTGTGACATGTCCAGACCGCATCAAGCCGGTCTACAGATTTTCCCAGACTACAGCAGAAACCTGGAACTATGAAGCACAAAGCAAAGGCAAGAGAACCTGAGAAACCAATGCAAGGCCAAGAAAACTGCTTGTGTTGTTTCCAATTCCCTGCTCTGCCTATTGGAAGGGGTCCAGCAGCCATGCCCCCCACCAAGCACTTCAAACTTGGCTGCCTTGCAGAAACATGACAGATGACTCCATTTTGCAAGGCAGTGCTGAAGAAATATCTTTATAGGCCCTGAAGCATCTTAAACACTAGGGCTTGCTTTCAGCAAAGCAAGCAAAGGTCCTTCTAATTATGCATTTCTCCATTTAGTCATCTTCTTCTCTCCTGTAATAAAAGAGTGACTAGGAAATGCCCTAACACTTTAAAGGAACATTTGCTCTTTACATCAGGTAGATTAACGATTAATTTATTTAATTAGTTGTTCACACAGCACTTTGAAGACACAGATATAAGAACATAAGGAGGCTTGTAATTGTAAAGCATAATATAAAGGTAACATCAGTTGCATTCAGCTTAGCACTTGCCAAATACTTCTGCCTTATATAGGTGCTAGAGGCATACATGCTGTCCCATTTGTCCAGCCAAAATGGACATGCTACTGCACATCTTTGTGGAAATCAGTCCATTTAAGATTATCTGACCTGATTAGGGAGGGTGCAATAAGTCCAAAAGGAAATGTGGCAGTGAAAAAGCTGTCATTGCTTTGAGCGTACAGTGTCTTGGGCAGCTCAAGGATTTACAATGGTCACCCAAGGCATGTGTGGAAAATGGACAGAATGGTCCTTTACTGAGCAATATTAACTGAAACAAACCAAAATATGCAAAAATCCCAATTAAAAGGCAGCCCCATAAAACATTACAGTTCCCCTTTAAGGATAAAACAGATTTTGGTTTTGCAGTCATTCAGAACAAAACAGTAAAGAAGCATCCTTTTGTATCTTAGCTTCTCAAGTTCTGCTTCAAACATAGATGCATTTTTCGTACCCAAACCATGAATTTTAATATGTTCAAGTAGGTGTGTCACTTTTAGATAATTTTAAATCTAAGCTATTAGACTGACGCTATTTAAGCTACAGATCTCAGACTCTGACTATCAAGTACAATCTTCAGACAAAGTGCTATTCAAATATCTCATTCAGTGGATAGCTTAAAAAAAACCCCTTGCATTAGCTTCCAAGAGCTTCAGAAATTCAAGATTACTTGGGCAATTTCTGGACCAACAGAAGAAGGCAATATTTGTCAGATAAACGACTGATTAGGAATAATTCCCTTTGTTCTGCCAGAAACACAGTGGCAAAAATCCCTCATGCAAGATGCAGAAAGCTTAAAAACCTTCATGCTAGATGCAGAAAGCACAGGTTGTGCTCTGATATGCAGCACTATTTATCTGACAGTTTTCATGGGCACTAAGTGAACTTAGAAGTGTAAAGATAAAGATAAAAGAAAGGGGGTGACTTCTGATAAATTTTGGAAGTTAAAAAAAGAGACAAAACGAAAAAGGAGAGAAGATAGCTCTTCAGTGTGTAAAAGGATCTCTCTGTCACTTCAAAGTTACCAAATGAGATTAAAAATAAAAATGCTTTCCTGTTACATTTTGAATATGAGACGGAACAATCAAGAACACTTTTCATTCACATTGCAATCACACTTTACCCTCACAATTACAGTCAGAAAATAAATTATGTATAGATTAAATATACATAGCTGAAAATATCCAAGGATAAGGAAACATGCTTTATTGTGGTCTTCAGGCAGTCTGTGGATGCGAGCCAATGATAATGCACAAAAGATGCCTCAGTTAGTGAATAAAATCACAAGTGCCACCTTTGCCTGTTTTTTCTGTAGCTGGAATGACCAGCTTGAATGTTTTTAGGTAGGTGCTAGACTGGTCTTGCCTGCCAAAACACAAAGTCTTCTGGCTGCACACAAAACCACAACTTTAAGAGCCCCTGTGTCTTTGAATCACCTGCAGTTAAACAGAGCATGCCATAATCCTGACTTTTGATGTAAGCACCTGTATCTCTAAAAGAAGTCACCCTTTTGGCACAGGCGTCTGGCATCCATAGAGGTAGGGACTGTCTATTGTAGCAGAGAGCACAGTGGGATTTTCTTCCCCCTACCTAGAACACCCCATGTTCAGTCTCTTTCTCTGAGCATCTTTTGTTCTTACTGCTGCTGTTCCTCCTTTCCAACAGCCAGCTGTTAAAGGGCCTGAGACATATTTTTTCCTGGCTAGTACTTCTCTTATGACTGTGCTGTAGCTCAAGTCTTTATATAAGTGGTAGACAAAAACAGCAGAAACAAAACTTGCTGTAATGTCAGCAGATATTTATATAGGGATATAATGTAAAAAGACAGTCTATAGGAGCTTCTTTATTTGGTGCTCTGTTGTCAGACCATCACAGTGCGTAGCCTCACTGTGACATTAAAATTACACTGAATTTTCAGAGATGCTTCTGAAAGCCAATACAATCAGAGCTGAGCTGGCTCTACCACCTGCACAGTCAACTCACCTCTCTTCTCCTCTTACCCCTTAAAAAGGGAAAAACACAAGCACAAACAATTCCTTTCCAATTATCTTGCAAAGGAAGGAGCTCCTAAGAGAGCACAGAACTGGTTCTAGCCATTGACAATCTGACACATCAGTACTCTGGCTTCTCAGGGTCTGTCTGTCCCGAAGACGGGTAATTCCCCATTTTCCCTTAAAATTTCCCATTTTACCTTAAAAATAAACAAAACCTCCACATGCTGAAATTTAAAAACATATGCATTCATCTTATTTTCCTTCATATACATAATTGCCTGAATAGGTTAGAAAAACAGATCATGTTGAATGTGTTCATTGAAGTGTTTTAAAGCACAACCCACATGCTTTGTTTGCATAGATCCTCAAAGGTTTTGCTTCTAAGAAAGAGATGCTTTCCCATTTACACAAACGTAAATTCCCAGGTCACATGAAACATGCCAGTAACTGACATTTTGGGAGGGCTAAACCACTATTAACATTCATAGCTCAGCCTAACACAAAATGGTAAGCATGAAATATCTATTAAAACAGCCTAGGAACTACAAAACATCATCAAAACAGAGCAAGCATTAAATTCCCTAATTTTCTTCTTTTTGTTAGAAGATGCCACTTTCCTTCAAAGTTGAAAAGTGTTGTAGCTCTTTGAAGTCCTGGCAGTTATTATTCTGTAAAAATTCTCTGTTCCCTTTTCTAATTGCTTTTTTGTTCATGCAAAGTCAATTAAAACCCCCATAGATCACATTACCAGCATTTCTCGCTTATCTGGCCAGTACAGGGAAAACTGTTCGGATATGGTGTCACTCTCTTTTTATTATTTGTCTACCATCCATTGTTCAAAAAATAAAGTCTGTTAAGCCAAACAATTCAAAGGAGCAGCAACTGTGGTTATCAATCTTTCCAACCTTATCATCCCGCCTCAGCTTTTGTGTATCATTAAATCTTCCACTACTTTAACGTGAAGGCATACTATTACAGACCAACTACAGCTTAAAAGTAATGCTTCCAAATAAAAGCACCACAGCAGATATTCCCCACTTTTTTTTTTAACATAAAACTGAAAATTTTTGAGGGGAGCAGAATTTTCACCTCAATACTTTCTGCTGATCAAACCAGTAGAATTTTGTTAAAGGTTTTGTGTGAAACATTCATCAGCATCTCCATGAACAAGAAACAGAAGAGTTCAGACCTAGATGTTTAATAAATCCTATTATTTTTATTACTGATTCTTTTGTGGAAGATGCATGCTCATAAAAATAAATAACCCTCAACATCCTCAAATAAATTTTTAAACCTTGTTTTAGTGTATAGATAGAATTATTGATTTCATGACTGTTAATTGCTGAAGAAATACTTTAAAGACATTAAATTATTGCCAAATTACATGTTTTTTATGAATATGTTCCTTCCAGGTGGTTATGAGCATTTAAAGGAAGCAGATGAAAGCATTTTACCAGTTTGCTTCCCATTTTAATTAGAACAAGCAAAAATGAAATTAATCTCTGCCCAAAGGACTTAATGATCTATGGCTCTGTCTACTAAAAACCATTATGTACAAGGTGTAAAAGGTTCTGAGACACAAGGCTTAATAAAATAGTTCCTCTGAATACTTAATTTGTGAAAAAAATACATTCAACAGTATGAGCAAATGTAGTGAACATATAAAAAGATATTTTCAAAATAGAACATGCCAATTTTCTGATTCTTCTTCAAATTTTGTATCAGTTTCTTTTGAAATAAAATAAACACCATTAAAGCACACCATATAAAGAAAAACCTCTTTCAAGCTGAATCAAGCTTGGTTCTTTTTCCAGTCAAAAATATCAAAACATTCTTCATGTGGAAAAGGTTCGGAATCAGTCCTTGATGTTCTCTGAAAGACCATGTATTATTCAGACAGATACACAATGAATTTTCTCAGATTTAGGTAGCCTCAAGTAAACTTGGACACTCCCAGAGTACAAGTTAGTAAATAAAGAAAATATGATTGAAGGGAGGAACTGGACAATTCTTTTTTCATCAAAACAAATAGCAAAAATTTACTCTAGGACATAGGAGGCAAATAGGGATTATCTCTGCCTTCAGATATAATTACGTGAATTGTTTTGCACTAGTAAAAGAAGGCAAAAATAAATTTCCTTAACATATTTCAAATTTATTTATTTAAAAAGTAGGGCTTGCATGTTGTTTTTCATTTTAAAGAGTGACCTATTTAAAGAAAGAAGAAAAAAGGCACTACTGCACACTTTTGTTCACACTTTCCATAGCACTGAAGCAATTTTGTACCTTTTGAGAAGACAGATGCTGATGGTGTTGACTCCGTGCTAAGAAGGACTTTTTCACAAAGGCCTCTGAGGATTAACATATTACATGAGGTAAAGACTGAAACCCTGCTGCTGCTGGTGGTGGTAGTAGTTTCAGTCCTACAAATGTGACTTTCTGCTCAGAGTCAGGTTTTACTGCAGGTGAAACCCCTTGAAGAATGACAGGCTTTCCAAAGTGCTCTCTGACCACCTCATTTTAGCACAGGTGAGAGTCTGTAATTAAAATAAGGACAGTAAAAATGCCCACTTGGGATGTGGCCTAATTATTTCTCTACTGAGAGCCGATGCAAAGGCCTTGGCATCTGCTGCCTCCCAGCAGCTCTGCAAGGCTGATGTCAAAACCAAGATGCTGGTGTGAAGAAGCACGAATGTGATAATCAATTTTAATTACTGCCTAAAGCTTGTCATTTCTACTCCCAATCTTGCAGAGAAATCCATGTAGTCAGAGTTCACAGGAAGTTCCTTAAGGGGAACTTGTTGCAGGAAGGATGAATTAATTCCTGTCATTCTCTGATCTCTAAACCCCAGTAAGTAACATCTTTCCCTTTATTAGTATCTCTAGAGACTCTCTTTTTTTGCCAGCTCTCTTCAACAATACATTTTAAGACATTCAAACAAGTATCCACACTTTCTTCCCACCCCACTTAAAGCCAGATGCTACCTATAAACTCCCATTAATCTGTTGTGCAGGGAGGTATTTGGGAGCTCTCCTCCTGAGCAGAATGGCTGCGGCGCTGTGGGGAGTGCACTGCAGCACTACACCACGTGCCTGGGAGGCTCAGGCGCCTGTGCCAAGTTTATGGAGTAGCACACAGCACAAGTACGGAGATAGGGCTTTCTATTCATTAGGGGCTTCTGTACTGCAGCAACAAGCTAGATTTGCAAGTCAGACTATGCTCTCCGAGTCGTATATTTTATTACCTTTTTGTTGTTTTACTCCCATAGACAATCTGGAAAATTATGGGGGAATTTCCTTCAGCCTGTGCTATATTTAGGGCTTATGTGTGCTGGCGACATCAGCTGTTAGCTGAGGCCACCTAATTTTCTGCTGCATAATGACCTTGCAGCAGAGGAATGGGATCCACTCAGAATTCCTTGTAGTGCTCTTACAAATTTCATTTGCTTGTAAATTTAGGCAAGCAGCGGATGTACTAGATGCCAAAGTGCTCTGTGCCACTGCGTATCTGCTCTACAATCAGCAGCAGAGGTGTCCATTTCTTTCCTGCCTGCCTAGGCTTAGTTAAAAAACAGAAATCAAATGTGCTTTTGCTATTATCTCCCTTATCTCTCCCCCTAGTCATTAAACAAATGTGACTTTTAGCCACAAAATATACACAAACCACAGGTGTAGCCATTCTGCAGTTTCTGAAAAAGTGGGTTTGCAGCCATGCCTTGGAATAGCCTCTCTTGCTTATAAGCATAACAGAGTAAATAAGCCAGCTGTTCTGATGATGATTTTTAGTTCCCTGCAAAACCCAGTCTGATGGGCTGGTAAAATACATAGTCACCTACGTCTGACGTGTTCTCCCTTCCCTTTATGTGTTTTCATTGTGCAATTGCTTCCACTAGGTTTGCAAGATGTGGATTCACATGAGAAGTGCAGGATTAGTGTAATGCCCTTAATCAATTGTGTAAGGGCAATGGAACATCTCCCACCTTCACCTGTGTTTTCACCAATACCTGTGATGACACCAACCTCTCCCTACAGTCTGAAGAGCAAAGGGGGAGTTTGCTGCTGCTGGATGGGCAGGAGAAGGCAGAGTTTTAGCCCTAAGGTGCTACACATGCTCTCTCCAGAAAATGTACCCCTGCAGCTCTGTGTCCCAAACAGGATGCTTACTCCACACAAAACAGGCAGATTAGAGGGGCTCTGGGCTTGCCCACAAGCTCCCGGAAAGCAGGGTACCTTTCTTAGGGCAGCAGAATAAATGCATTACTTAGCTAGCTAGCCTCACCTCTTCAGGGAAAGTAGCACTAACTGAGGCACCTACATACACACCAGCAGAGATCAAAGGCAAAACATATTGATGCTGAGGCAGCATGTGAGTTTGATGCTTTCACAGAGGTGGGATCTTCTCTTCTGCCCCTGTACAAGTCTTGGGGTGCTGTGCAAAATGATCTGCTCCCTCTGAAAGCATGTAGCAGAGGCAGTGTTTTGCTGTGCTAAGAGAAGTTTGGTCCCAGCTCCCACTTAGCCCAGACCTCAGTGACAATTAAAAGCTTCAACTGCTGTCTTTAAAGGAGATAAAATATTTTGCATTGCTTTTGTGTGTCATTCACCCATGTTTCATGTCAATTTTCTTCCAGTCTTGCTCCCTCACACATGAATCAACAACCCTCATGTTTATTTGTACCCAAGAAGGAACACCAATTTTTGTAGGGGGTTTTTAGCAACCAGTTCTATTTAATGTCTTAGGGACAATAAATCCTACATATTTCTGCTACACTAGGACCTTCAGAGAAGCAACTGTAATTGTGCTGGCTGTGCCTTCAGCTTCCCCATTATCAAGTAGGAGATCAATTGGCAAATATTTTTGTCACTTTCCAATATTCGTAGGTTTCATAGATCACAGAAGTTTATTCTATTAGATATTAGTACTCTAACCTTTCCATTACAGCTTAAAGGACAGGCTTTATGAAACCATAATAAAGATATATGACAGGTATGTTTGTTACTGTAGGTCAGATTTGGAAGAAAGAGAGATTTGTTTGTTACAAAATGGCATCCACAGAAGAATAATTATCCAGATGTGTTCTTGGTTACAGATGCAGAAATAGATAAGGATATATTCATATCAAAGAGATCCTTTAGTAAAGTCAGTAAAGATGGTATCAGTGAAAGAAGAACTTGTGCTTTTGTGCTGAAGAGATGAGCAAAGAATTCATGGATCAGGCAAATGAGAAATGAATAATGAGGAGTCCAGTGCAGAGCCGCAAAGAGCAGTCATTATGGAAATGGTCTCTTTGTGCATCTTTCAGTCAGGGTCATAAGAACATCTGCTTTATGTCTCCTGAGCTTAAGAAACACATCAGTGACAACTCCTTTGTAGGCAGGAACAGCTACAAAACCTAAAGCAAAATGGTGGGAAAAGAG
The DNA here is from genome assembly GCA_026283785.1 of Coracopsis vasa. Taxonomy (NCBI): domain Eukaryota; kingdom Metazoa; phylum Chordata; class Aves; order Psittaciformes; family Psittacidae; genus Coracopsis; species Coracopsis vasa. Next base: position 31,456 of record JANHGB010013631.1, read on the forward strand.
CAAAGAAGAATCAAGAGTCAGACTGATTCAGAAAGGCTTCCACAGTAGGAGGCACTGAGCAGAAAGGCCCAGGTGGTATGTGCTGTTCTGGGAAAACATCAGGCGGCCAACAGAACAAAGTGTTTGGGGGTGGGCTGTGCAGCCACATCACTGTCTCACACTCCCTGTAAGAAGTGTCAGCCCAGCCTTCCTGGACAAGGAAAACTGCTTCTTTCTGCAGAGACAATAAAAACTTCTGTACAATTCTGAAGCCCTAAAACTCTGACCCCATCTTAGACATGCCTGGAAAGTTCACAGTCTCCAAGTCTTTTTAAACCTTGACTTTCCTATGGAAACAATAGTCTGTCTTATGACTGCCACAAACAACTGTGGCTTGTGTGGTACAACCCTGTTGGACAAAACCAGAAGCTGGAGGACGTAATTCATTTCAGGCTGTGAACACCTGCAAAGTTATGGCTGCTATTGTGTTGGCACTGATCTGAGCTGGTTTTTCAATTGGTGACACAGTGGTGAAAACCTCTGTATTTCCCTGCTCTGAGCTATCCATTTGCTCAGATACAGTATATTATGTTCCTTGTGGTGGTGTTTTTCATGAAATATTTAATGGATGCGTACAATGCTTTGTGGATCACAGCAAATCATGTATTTTTGCAGAAATAATGTAAACTACCACCACATGCTTGTAAAATACATGTTTTTATTACATGTAAACATGAACCTTATATAATTAGTTATAAATCAACATCTTACTGCAGACAGGCTAAGACAGAGTGCTGCGACCCCTTTGACGCATTTAGTGCAGTTTGAATCATGAGTACTGTTGGAGTCACCACCCCCAAACTGGGAGGTCATTGTTTGACACTTTGTTTAAATCTTACATACCAAGAAAGGTTTTGTAATGGGTCACAACATCCATTGCTAGCTCAGGAGAAAGGGAGTAACAACTACAATTGTATTATGGTTACATTCTTATCACAAATCAAATATGCTGTGGTTCCCATTCAAATTAGGAGGAATTCAACCATTGACTTCATGTAGGATTAGAATCAGGAAACCCAGATTTTTAGGAAAACCCAAAATCTCTCTCTCTCAAAAAAAAAAAAAATGAAAAAAGAAAAGAAAGGTTGTGGCTATTCCTTTTCGCTCTTATTCCCTTTATAAGTACAATCATCACTAGCTCTGGGCAGCTGAAACAGGATTTTTTCAGTATCATCTTTTGGAACCACTTTTGAAGGAAAGGTGGGACTTGGATTAAGTTTTTCATATTATTGTACTGAAAAGCATGTGCTTCCATGGGAAGTTTAGATTTTATTTTTTAGGTATTTTGTCTAAACCAAATTTTTTTCAGCCAGGACCCTTCAAATTTTTGTGGTTGTTGTTTTGGTTGGGTCTGGACGAACCGAAGTAGCAGATTTATCCAATGAAATTAAAGTACAGAATTCTGTCAGTATGTGCAAAAAAGTTCTTCTGAAAAATTCCAAGTTTTGTTTGCTTTTGGTTACTGTATAGACAAAAGAAGCCACATATACATCCTGCATGCAATTTCATTCCTTTATGTGGGACACTGTGTCAGAAGATAGAGATAGTCCTACTGCAGATATGTATTTCCCTATGTCTATGTTTGTGCTTGCTTTTGTGTTTCACTTTTTTTAACTAGACGTAAAATTTACATGTTATTTGTAGCAAGAAGAATTTGGTTGTGACTTCCAGGAAAGACGTCCAATGACTATCATTATAAAATAAAGAGAAGAGATTTTAATTTCTTACAAATAATGTTAGTACCTGGGTAATGGAAATGTACAGCTCCATGAGTAATGCATGCCAGAGATGGCATACAGAGAATTCGTGTGAATCACACAAATCAGTCACCCATGGGGGATGCACTGGTAATGCTGACAAAAGGCTGTCCACAAATGCTGCTTGTACCAGGTGGCTGGGCAGGGATGAAGTGTGTGTGGGGGGTAGGTAATGACAAAGGATAGAAGGTAAGAGCTACAGCTCCTTTAATGTTGTCCCTGTAAATCCACCCTTCACATTATTCCTCAAACCCACACAGTGGCTGTAACTGAGATTATTTTTGTCACCTTAGTTCAGTTACACCAAAAGTCTGATCTCAGTCTTAAGTACTGACAGGTGCTTGCTACAGTATAATAGTGCATTGTAGGCAAGAGGGGCAAGACGGCAACTAGGGTAGAATGAATTGCTCTGCTTTCCTGGACTGAAAGGACAAAATCCTTCCCTCCAGCCCTCTATGGGTAACATTTCACTCTCTGCGCTCTGTGCAGAGAAAATACGAAGCAGCATTAGCTTTCTCTGCTGCTTTATCTAAGGGCGTACTCCATTTTCAAACTGCCAAGCAGCACACAAAAGAAAAAGCAATGAGCATCAAACCTGTTGGAGTTAGCAAAGAAAGTGGTGGCAGAAAGAAACGAAGAAATCAAAATCTTTATTACATGTCATTTTGACCAAAAGCCCCTAATACTGGTTGCCAGAAAAAAACCAAACAAAAACCACTGGCTTAATACAGTCACAGAAAAAATGCCCACTGCATGATTGCTATAACAAACCCAGTTTTTATACAGTACAGAAATGTTAATAGTACACTTAGTGAAAGTGTATACATTGCATTGGGCACAGTATTTTCTGCTGTACATGACAGGGTACTAATCTACCTTTTGTAACAGTGAGTACTGAACACAGAAGATTTTGTCACACAAAGCAACTGCAATAGCTAATAACACAGCAGAATTATGAATACTGATGCAAATCTTAACTGTAAATTGCTATTTGCAATCTGCAACAGAGTGAAGTACAGAAGAGCTAACAAGGGTCATTACTGGGATGTTATGCTAACCTGCTGCCGATCTCACAAACCCTTTTCAGCCAGGTTTTCTATTAGAGAGCTGGCTCATCTGGCAGGTTAAACCAGAATTCAGCTCCTTTCAGTATGCTGAGTTCAGAGCCTCAGATCTTTCTGAAGCAAACAAACACATAATCCCCCAGGACTTTCCAACAGCTCTTCCCTGCCCAGGTCTTCCAGCAGTATGGGCAGGAGGATGAGATGTGTGTAAGGAATCAGAGAGCAGCTTATTATAGCATAAACATCCACCAGATCTGCTGCTACGGATCCCAGAAGTACCTGTGTTGGGATTGTCAGCAGGAAGGGCGAAACTGTCTTGACAGAGTTTAGGAGTATGTCAGCTCCCATCCACTGGAGGCCAGTCAAGTTACATAAACCTTTACTACTTAGAGAAGCTATGTCCTCAGGTTGCAAGTACCCACAGAAACATACCCATAGGATGATGGCTATTTGATGCTAAATAAAACTTAGGCCTCTGAGGACAAATCATGGTCACATAAAGAGATCTCAGTGGAAACTGAGATCTCTTTCCCCTTGCATTACAGGATCATGTAATTAATGGAAGCACTAATTAAAATTTAAATAATTTATAATATTAAGACTAAGGAACTATATATAGAATGTCAAGAGGCCTAAAAAAACTTGCAGTAATTGAATTAACCATGTATAAGGAGTAACACTAAGCAATCTTCCCACATGCATACCTGAAACAAACAATGCCTAGCCCAATGACATCTGTAACAGAGGAAATGATGATGTCTAGACAAGATGGCCCAGCACTGTGTCCAGCTGAGTCTTAAGTGTCAAATGTTGAGAAATCCACTACTTCCCTTGTGAGATTATTCTAATGGATCGTTGTTCTCATTGTGAACATTTTCTGCTTGTGTCCAGTCAGAATCTCCCCATAACTCACGCCCACTATCCCTTGTCTTTTCCATGTGACTCCTTGTAAAAAAGGAGTCTGCATCTTCTTTGTAGCCACCCCTTAAATCCTGGAACACGGTGAGAAGGTCTCCCCAAAGCCTTCTTTTCTCAAGGCTGAACAAATCCTGTTCTCTCAGCCTTTCCTCACATGGCAGGCTTCCTGGCCCTTTGATCGTCTTTGTGGCCCTTCTCTGGACCCTATCCAGCCTGTCCACATTGTTTTTGTAGAGCTGAGACCAAACCTGAACAGAGTATTCCAGGTGTGGCCTGACAAGCGCTGAGTAGAGTGTGGTAATGACTTCTTTATCTCTGCTGGTGATGCCCTTGTTGATGTAACCCAGCATCCTGTTGGCTTTCTTTGCTGCAGCTGCACGCTGTTCACTCATATGGAGCTTGTTGTCCACCCCCAGGTCCCTCTCCATGGAGCTGCTCCCCAGCTGGGTGGATGCCAGTGTGTGCTGCACTCTTGGATTGTGTTTTCCCAGGTGCAAGACCTTACACTTGTCCTTGTTGCAATTCATGAGGTTCTTGTTACCCCACTCTTCCAGCCTATTCAAGTCTTCCTGCAGGGTGACTCTCCCTTCTGAAATGTCTACTTCCCTACTTAGTTTCTTATCATCAACAAACTTGGTCAAGGTACACTTGATCCCATCTTCCAGATCACATAGAAAGATGTGTTGACCCTCTAAGGGACCCCACTAGTGGCAGGTCACCAGTTTGAAAAGGAGCTATTTACCAGCACCCCCTGGTACCAGCACCAGCCTGTCAGCCAATTCCACCTCCACTGCACAGACCACTTGTCTGGATCATAACACATCAGCTTCTCTAGGTCGTGGCCGTGGGAAACTCTATCCAAAAGCCCTGAAGAAATCCAGTGGGACAATGTCCACCATTCACCCTACATCAACTGAACAGGTTACTTTATCGTAGAAGGCATCAGGTTTGTCAAGCGTAATTTTCCTCTCGTGAATCCATGCTGGCTTTTCCCAATCACATGCTTCATTTGACCCTAGGAGGATTCACTCCATAACTTTTTTGGGGAACTGAAGTAAGACTGGTGGGCCTGCAATTTCCTGGATACTCCTTTAAACCCTTCATGTAGACAAGAGTGATATTCACCTTCTTCCAGTCTTCTTGGATGTCCCCCAATCTCCATGATTCCTCAGAGATTATAGCGAGTGTCTTTGCAACAAGTTCAGCCAGTTCCCTTAACACCCTCAGGTGGATATTGCCAGGGCCCATTGATTTGCAGGGTCAACCTCCTGTAATCATTCATATATCAACTCCTCTTTTGCTGATGGTGGGTCTGTGTTTGCATTAACCTGTATTTTTTGTTCCCAAGGCCTACAGCTCAACAGTGCTGGTAAAGACAGAGGTGAAGAAAGTGTTGAGAATCTCTGCCTTTTCAGCACTGCTGGTTACTAATTCCCCTCCCCTGCTTCACAGCAGGTCAATATTTTACATCTACTTTTTCTTGCTGTTTATGTACCTGAAGAACCCTCATAGTTTTTGACATCTGTGGCTATTGAGCTGAACTTTTGTTTTTCTAACTGCATCTCTGCACACCCTGGCAACGCCCTCGTAGTTCTCAACAGGTATTTGTCCAAAGATAGTGATTTGTGCCATGCAAAGCCATGGAACAGATGAGGACTGTAATGAGAGTAGAGAGCATTTGATACCATTTGAAATGGAATGGGAACTTTAGCTGTGGATTTGAGTATAAAAGCATCCTATCAATTACTTTATGTCTTTACCATGTGATTAGTTGGGTGGTGCTGACAGCCAGCCTACACAACAAGGCAGAGTTGTTGATTAAGTCATTTGGAGGAAAGGAAGGCATAGCAATGGCCAGAGGGAGTTAATCAACAGGATGATGGCTTGGTACATCTGTTAATGAGAGGTAAAGCAGCAGTTGACAAAGCAGAGATATTTAACCAGCTTTGTGTTGTTTTAAGACCACTGCAATGCCAGCCAAAACCTAAGGACACTCACTGTTCCCCAAAGGTCTTGTGTCTTTCTGAACATTTGTCTCCTGTTCAAGAATTACTTACTTCACCTGCTCTGTATCCAAAGGTTTCTTTCCTGTTTTCTAACTTCAGAAATCTGATACTGAAACCTCTTTGCCTTCTCTTCAAGGCTCTTTCCCTGTCTGGCATTCATAAGTGATTACATATGGAATGAAAGCTCTTAGGAGCGGGGAGTGGTACAAGAAATTCTGTTATTGGTGATCATCATGAACAATTTACATGGGAACTTAGAGCAGTGCTTCTCAAACCCAGGCTTCTGTCACCATTAAAAAAAAGTATTATTTAATGAGCTCTGTTTTCATTAATGGTGTGAGATAAAGGCTGCTTGCCACTAGGTGAATACTAATAGTCAATCTTTAGGCAAATGAGACCCTCATTTCCTTAATTTTAATGTATGATAGAATAAACCATGCTTTCTTATTTTCCATTTTGTTAAGCATAAGCTTCACTGCAGACTTCTTGCTTCAGCAATTGAAAACATTTGGTTTTACTTTGTACCCTTTCCCTTTATGGTTTTATTTGGAGGAAAACATTTTATGATAAAAAATGAAAAGAAACATTATGGCAAAATAATTAACTGCATAGAAAGCTCCCTTCAGTTTAAATATTCCACTGTAATGTGTGAACTGAGGGAGAACCAGAGAAATGAGCCTAGCTCAAAGCAAAAGTAAGGCTGACAGGTGAAGCTTGATGCTGTGGCTATATAAGCAAGTTGCCCTGAGAAAAACAGGAGGGGAGATTTCCAGCACATTCACTGAACCATGGGAACTACCTGTGCACATCCAGAGGTAAATGTGTAGCTTGCTCTTGGGTGAAAATGGATCTTGCCATTTCCAGTAGACAGAGAGTCATTGGGCTGAAAGAGATACCTGTAGGCAAATAATGAGGTAAATCAGCAGAAGCTTATGAGGGATTTGTCCCAAGGCCTGTTAGTGGAATCTATTTTGTTGGAAATCTAATACATGGACTGAGTTACTTGTGATTAGTCTGAAGCAGGAACTGGACTCTAAACACTAGATGGGTGCATAGAAGACCTCTGAAAGCCACTTACGAATTACGGGATAGGGAAGATGGAACCAGGATGCAAAGAGAAATATAACATATTCAACTAATGGACTGTTCAAAACCCCTTTACAGCACTTTGGGGAATTATTATATTTTTTGAGAACAAAGAAAATAGCATTGCAGCAATCAAAGATACAGAGAGAGTGGCAAAACTTAAAGCATTTCAGTTGTTAAGATGAACACAGTGGGACTTATCTCAAGGATCTTAGAAAATAAATACCTGCAGGTTCTAGAAATATCCAATATAAAATTATGTCTAATTATGGTTTAAATAAAAGGGAGGACATTGGTATTTTTCTGAGTACAATAGAGCAGTAAGGAAGGCTTAAAAGGAGAAGATTAAAAGGTCTCCATTACCCATCATCAGCCAGAGCTGATGGGTAAGACACCCACAGGGGATGGTAGATTTTAATTTGGATTGAATGAATCATACACATCACTGTGGTCAGTCTGTCATCTGCACAGGTACTGTAACTGAATTTATATGTGTAAAGGGGGACGAGAATGAATCATAGTCAGAACCTGCTCAAATCTCTGTGAAAATTTTGAATGAGTTTAGCAGCACTTCTATATTGTGCAAAACTCAAAGCAAAACCGCAATCATCTCTAAACCATCTTGAGCTAAAATGCCATTTTCGAAGGCAGAATTTGTACAACCACAGCTAAATTAATTGGGATGACAGAAAACATACAATGAGATTTTTTTTCAATTTCGAGTGTAATTGCAATCTCCCTTTAACCCTTCCCTTCCTCTTAGTTGCATTCTGTAATTGCATTATTCCAAAGTCAAGCAATAATAATAAATTATAATTAGTTAAAGCATGCAGAGGGTCTTGTGGTTTTTTGTTTGTTTGTTTGTTTGGGTTTTTGTTTTGTTTTTTTTCTTTTTGAACGCACATATTCAAGAAACAAGTATATTTTGCTTTAAAAGCAAGAACACTCAGTGCTGCGCTTTCTTATTATTGGTGCTCAGAGCACAGCAATCATATTTTATTCAAGATACTTGCTGTCCCAGATAGGTGCCTGGCAAATTGCTCTTAACATTTTCAAGTGCAATTATGGACAGATTGCTTAAAGGTTGAGTCTGATAAATGGAATGGCATTGTGACATAGTTTGTGTTTATTTAGAAGAAAATATAAACAGCTTTAACCCGCTTGCCCCATCTAATGGAGTAGAAAGTTCTTAGACTGTGCAGCTGTTATCAACAGGTAGTTATATTTTTATAATAAAGCTAAAATGAACAAGCCATGAATGAGTGACTAGAGAACAATGACAATTACTGACATTTTTAATTGTACAGCAATAGTTGGTAACTTACAGCCTTTTTAATTACAGGTGTTGTTTTTCATATTTAATTCTACTTAGTATCAATTCCTTAATCTAGTTGACCATTAAGCTGCATCTGCTGACAGATGGAAGAGGCTGTACAGAATGGAAAATAGCAGGAGGAATGCAGACACAGATTTTTGGTAGTACTGCAATCTTAAAACCTTAAAAGTACTTCAAGTAAAACTGAGGAGCCTTTTTTCCTCCTCATAGGTTACAGAAGCTGTGAGATTCAACAGAACAACAGGACATGGATTTACCTAGTTTGCTTATTTGAATTTGTCATGTGCTCTTGTGCTTCATTCTCCTTCGGTATTGCATAGGGACAATTACCACCATTTAGAAGAATCATCATACTGGGCTCTAATGGACACCTTTCTAATTTTTGAAGAGGATCCTATTGATTCAGTTGCAGCTCCAATGGAAGATGTAATAAAAGACTTGGACGATTTTTCTTTGTAATGCAGTTAAGAAATTTCTTGGGAAATCACTTGGGATCCATTAGTATTTACAAATAAGTCAAAGCCACATAAATACACAGAAGGAAGTTTCCCCTCAAATTCCATATGTGCTCTGATATGGAAGCCTCTTCAGGTGGTGGCTTGAATGTCTGGCTTAGGTTTTCAAAGGAAATACACTTACACTCACATAGTTTGACAGACCCTTGAGTTACTCACTTCAAGTTTAACTGAAAACTACAGAAGCTACCTTTATATAAACACACAAATAGAAGTGGGATGATCATTGAGCTTTACACTACCATAGATAACAATCTATCAGCTTAAAAGGAAAAAGCACAAAAGAGCATAACAATGGCCATTCTACATGAATGAAGTACAGTGCAGTGAGACCCCAGTCTCATTTTTGCTTACCTGACCCTTTACTTACCCTTCATAATCCAAACCCAGACCCACACAAACTGAGATACCCAAACACAAAGTTAAATCTCACACTTTGCTTTCCCTGCCCTACGGTTTGGCAGTTTGTCCAAAGCTTCAGAGCTTGCCCTACCAATTTTGGTCTGTGTTTCAAAAGCCCTTCAGAATTTCTGCAAGCAGAACTTTACAGCAGCATTCAAAGCTTCCCTTAATTTCCAGAGCTGATCAGGAGGGAAGCTGGCCCTGCAGGTATTAACTGGCAATTTGGATTAAAATGCCTCATTTAAAGAAATTACTCCATGGATGAATGGTTACCTTGCAGGAAGACAAAAATAAACCGAAGGACCATTGAGCTGGCATATGTTTGTGACCCACAATGCAAGATCCCTGGGAGTAATTGCAAAAAATAGCAAAAAGAAACTTTCTTTTCAAAAGCAGCAGGATGAACAATAGGCATATCTCCACTTTAATTCCAGGGCAGATTTGGCCCAGAGTCTTTTCTTCTTACTGTAGACAGCTGTGAGAATCTGTGCTTTTATTTTAAATGCATAGCCATCAGGAGGAAGGCTGGAGACCATTTTAACATGAAGATTAAAAGTGAAGCAAAGAAAGAATAACATTCAGATGGTATGATTTTCCTTATTCTAATACAGTTTCCCCTTTTAACTACAGAGGTGAGGTACAAGATGAGGGACTGACAAGAGCCAGACAGTTTTTTCACAAGTTTACAGCTTAAGTACACAAAGCATGCAAAATGTTAAAAGGAATGTTTCATTCCCATTTTAAAGGATGGTTAATTCAGGGACAAAGAGATTCATTGATTCATTCAGAGGGAGCCTGTAGTATAGAGCAAGAAAATACTCTAGAAATCTCATACTCATCCTCTTTTCTCCATGATTAATAATATTATCCTGTTAAAAAATTAAAAATTGCTTTTCTAGGGCACTTGCAAGATATACTCGCTTCCATCTGTTTTTTAACAGACACGTGAAAAGAAAAGAGTTTCAACACTGAAATGACAATGACATCCTACCAAAAAAGGCTGGCGGGAAGTAATTACAGAGCTACTCTGTAGGTACTTTTTGTAAGGCTTGTCAGATCGACACTCGCAGGGTTCATGGGTCAAGTAAAGTACCATAATGTCATTTCAGACCAGCATCTTACCTGAGCTCTGCCCCCTAAAAGTAGCTTCTAAGCAAGGCAGTTACTCAAAGACTTAATTCATAGAGAAGGATATCTTGGTATGGCATCACCCATGGGTGTGCTGTTAAAAAACGGTGCATGGACTAACCCTGCTGCAATAAGTGTTAGAGGAAGTACTTCAACTTTTGCAAGTGTTTCTCAAAGCTGTAATCACATACCTCTTCTGCCCTCATTTTTTAAAAAAGACAAAAAAGTTCGATTTCTAATGCCAATCTATTTTAAACTACAATTTCCTGTGCCTGCTGGAAAGGTACCTACTAGCTCATTTGGAAGGTCCAACCAGGTGCATAAAATGAAAGGAAAAAAAAACAGGTTTCACAACACAATTAATCCCTAGTGAATCTTCCTGATTAGCTTATTTTTGTCAGGTAATTAAGATCTCTAGCAAATTACTCACATGCTCAGGTTATAAATGTCATTTATTTCATAAGCCCTTTTTCAAAACTGCCAAATAATACAAAAAAAGATGCAACAGGAGTGGGTGGATGACGAGGATATAGTGGAATAAAAAAAGGCTGACAACTTCTGAAAGGAAAATGTAATTGCATGCCACAGGCAGGAGAGGAGAGAGAAAACGTGACCTGGAAAGGAAGTAAATGATAAGACAAATAGTGGCCCTGCTGATACTAGCCATCAAAACAGAAAGGGTTGTTTCAAGCTCTGAAACTTCACATTTGTCATGTAACCATCATGACCATTTTTAAATAGGAGGCCCTATTTCACCTCTCCCTCTCTCGGCCCTCGCCCTCTCTACTTCTCCAGTAAAAATGATGCTTCTCCAGGCTGGAACTGCCCCTACAGTGCTCACAGAGACCTGAATCTCAGGCAGTGCCTCTAAATGCTATGGGGAGACAAATTACAGTAAGTAGGAAAGACAAGAGAGAACTCCTAGTTGCAGGGAATTTTCCCATCCATGTACATCATCTATCTTTTGTGCTAATACATTAATCCATTAAATAGGGAGTTAAGAAAAATTTTTGCTTTTGCTCTTTTTAAAGCAGTTTACACAACTGACCTTTTTTTTTCCTCTGAACATTTCATTGCTCTGTTTATGGTTCTTTCACCACCTACGAAACTCAAACTTTTAAAATATAACACTTGAGTTCCAGCAAAAGGGGTTTTATCTCCTTAATGAATACAAATGTCTCTAATCCACTTTATAAAACTTAAAATAAAGCCTATAAATGTACTGTGGGTGTTTGATGATGTTTGTCTCCTTTATTAGTCATGTAATACAACACTGCAATGTTTTTTAATTCATCACTGCAATGTTTTTTCACCTTGGGTTTTAAATTCTTCTCTCTGGACCTTAATTGCTAGCTGATGGGCTCAGGATTGCAGTCCTTTGGCCCCTCCTTCCTCCCTGGCAGACTTTCACCAAGCAGGATGCTCTGGTAAATGTTTTGAGACCCACATTTTCAGAAGGGAGGCACCATCAAAATTGGCAGCGAGTATCACTGAGCATTACCACTGCTGTGCCTGACAGCATCATGAATGTACAGCATATTTGCATCCCAGAAGATCCCAAAAGCAGGCCTGGCCTGAGCTGCAGCTGAATGCTTACAGCCAGCTTTTGCACTTCCCCAAGTCCTGGGCTTATCTCTGCAAAGCTGTTTGTCACAAAACAGATGGAATAAATTCTCAGTCAATGCTGGTTGCCTGGAGTCCCTAAGGGCTCACCGCCCACCCGACTACCACACTCTCTGGTGTCCCAAGCTTGGCTCCTTGTGGTGGCAGTGAGGAACTTGCTGCAATATCTCGGCAATTCCCAAGAGCTCCTACACCTCTCGGTGGGTTGAACCCACACATTCATCTTAATAGGCAGGAAATTGGACACTGGATATGATGCTTCTTACATGTCTAATCTTAATATTCCCACCGTTAATCAGAGGCACTGTCTTGAAATATATTTGTCTGAAAAAAGTAAACAACAAAAAAATCATGATCTCTCATATGGGTTGGAAAGACAGACTGTGCCCCCACCAACCTTACTTAATTGCCTTTATTTTTTCCATCAATAAAAAATAAAGCCCATAAATGTGCTGCAAAACATGAAAATCTAAGGTGGCAGATTAGCAATATTCTCTGCCAAAATCAGTTAACTTTGAGTTCAGGAGGAGGCTGTGGAGTTTTGCAGCGTGCTGCAAATCTCTGCACGTGTCCACACACCACACTCTGGGGCGGACAGATCACATTTTGCTTCAGAACTAACTTGCGGGGGTATTGTTCATCTCCTATCACATTCAATGAGAAAAAAATGCTGTATGCCCCTGAAGCCAGAACTTAAGTTGCGGGGCTCCATTACCATTGCAGCTTGTATTTTGAAAGCCAGCCTGAAGCCAGCATATTTTTTGAGTTAAATAAATGTTGAATCCTCTCTTGAGGGCAGAGAGAACATACAGTAAGCACCACCAAATGAATTATTAATTGCTCAGGTAAAAGAATCAAGCCCATTCCATATTGAACTCCACCAGGATCCTTCTAGACTGTCTATAATATATTGATAAGATAGACATCAGAATTTGGAACACTATTTGCAAAGTTAACCAAAGTGAAATATAACTGTAAAAATGTTGTTGCAAGGATTAATTTCATGTTGTGAGATGCAAACATCGTTAATTATTTTACTGCCTACATGAAACCAGTGCTTCTGTCATACAAAACAAGAAGGAGCAACATTTTGGTCAACCAGAAACGAGAGAACTGTCAGCAAAATCTAAGCTAAGACAAATTTGGGTGCTGATGCCTGTGAACCAAGTGCAGGCAGTGAGATATTTTTAAGTTTAGTTTTAGTCTTAACATGCATTTCATCAAACTGCCAGAGAAATTTTGAGTTTTTCTTCTCCTTCTTTGATTTACTCCCCTCTACAGAATCACTGTGTAAATCTCCAGTTTTAGCTGCCTTGGAGACAAAGTCACACGACTGAGAAATGGTATATTGCCTAAAAAAGGTAGTGCATCATGAAAGCTAACGTATCTAATACCCTGCTGAGTATCTGATTACAGGTTACAAATGTGCAGTGACAGTAGGCCAAAGTTTATGGATGGATCCTGCTCGTGGTGAGTTCCCTCCTATTTCCCTAGGGCCAGCCCACAGCCTTAGCACTGCAGTACTGTCCATGCAGTTGTAAAGAGAAAATCGTGATCCTTTGCTCATTCTCTTCCTCACGAATTAAACCCCCAACAATTTGCTACACTCAAGTTTAATACATTTTTCATGTTTGCTGGTAACTTCCACCTGCAGGAAACCAAAGATGAAAAGACAGTTCTGAGTGCAATAGCTGATTGCACTTGTGCCATCTGCACGTTATGCCTACTATTTTTACCTCCTCCTTGCTGGGTGTGAGCTTGCTAGAACTTGTTCAGCTTGGGGTTGACCTCTGATAAGTGCTGTGCAAGCATAAGACGATTTGTACATGGTCCAAGGAAGAAGCGAGCACATATTCTTCAAGTTGCTGCTTTGTGGAGTCATAGAACATGTCAAGTACTTCTGTGTTTGGTAAAACACCACAGAAGTATTTCCAAGACGTTAAAAGGAACTGAAGCAGGCAGATGGGATTGTAAAATGATCTCATTGACGTATTTGCAGAAGAGAGGTGAAATTCAGTACCCAGTCACACACAGAGAAAACCCCATCCCACAGACCTCTTCTGCTCTGTCCTAGAATCCAGAGGGATGAGGCACGAACAGGATCAGTGAGTGAAAAAAGGAGAAAGCGGGGACTTTTTATGAAAAATACTTGTTCTGTGTCTGAAGAGGCTCTATATTCATCAGAGCAGCATGATCAGAATCACATCTCATGACAGCAGAAGTAATAAAAGAGAGAAGATTTTGCCACATTGCTAAAAGAGGAGGCCTCTCTATCACCCCTGTCCCAGTGAGAGAAGTCAAATCTTTCAACTGCAGTGAAATTCAACGAAATTAGAGACAGACACTAGGTACTGGCAATGTTGGTGTTCTGGAAGTTATCATCAGAGAATGACTGGGTTTTCAGGTACACCTCAAGCACTCTTTGCTTATTGTGGAGAATTAGGCTCTTCAATGTACCTATAGTATTTACTAATTAATTTCAACCATGAACATGATATACATTGCTTCAGAGCTCCAGTTGCTTAGAGAGCTCACAAAGGATATTCCCTCTCCTCACGAGCTGCCTTAGAGCAGTGACATTCCTAGATGACATGCCGGATGCTTGGTCTGACCGCTATATCTGAAGGAAGTGTCTTAAGGCAGACTTATTGCTAATCTGGGAAAAGAAAAAGAATTTCTCACATAGTAAAACCTTTGCATAGGCATCTCACTGCTGATAACTCTCAGCTGACAAGAATTCTGGGTTGTTGGCCCCCATTGTTGGCATCTCCTGTGCAAAGGCACTAAGAAAACTACTGAAATGTGTTAAATATTAAGAAACAACAAAGATTTCCAGAAGACCATCAGTGTTGTCTTAGAGAAAAGAGCTTTAGGAAAGAAGAATTGCCACCTTACCAGTAGAGAACTTTCTAACACATACAGATCTTCCCCAGTTTAAAAAAAATAAATTAATAAGAGCTCATACTATTTTTTAATTTTTTTTTTATGAAGAGAATGTTTGTCAATAGCCCACTTTTAGGACTCCTAACAGTGTAAGACAGCCCTAAACAAAACCTGCTACTGCTGTTACAGGTCATCACTCAGTGAGAACTCTCTCATATGTCCAACCTTTACAGGACCATTCTGGAAGTCTTCTGGCCATTTTGACCAGATGGCTTCACAAATTCCAATGAAAGCTTCTACCAAATGGTCTATTTAAATAATCTCAGCTAACGCTTACCTCCATCTTTAAAAGTATAGCATAGAAAAAAAGGTGTAAGTTACAGTAAAATAGTAGTTGTAAAGGATAAACAGTTGGTTTATCACTTTTACAATGAGAGTGATAAACCAACTGTTACTGCTTGATGCTCCTTCCCAGTAAAAAATAACGTCTCCACACATTAGCTTGAGCACTTCATTTAGTAAAACAAACAACTAAAAGTAGATTCATCTGCTTTTATAGTTGCCAAACACCCCACATATAAAACACGAATCTCTCTTAATACAGCAAGGACACAGGCAAATTTATAATGACCTAATGTCACAGGAATAGTAATAATAATAAACCAATTGCCATCCATATTAAGATGTATACTGTGCTTTTCATTGTCACTTTCATGATCTTCATTCTTTTCTGAACTTAGTCCTCTACTCATCAATGGGAATTTTGGCCAAATGAAACTTTGGTTTAGTAAAAATGGAAAAGGATTGAGTTAATGAGGAAAAACAGAATAAAATTGAGAGTTTATTTTTGAAGAATTAAAATCATATCACTAATAGGAACTTGCAATAGCAAATGCTGATTTCAGTGATTTACCTCCTGTCATGTGGTTTGTTTTAAGGTTATTTGAGCTGGAAAGACTCAAGCAAGCATTCGAACCACTACCCTCATTTCTGTTGCTCCTGGAAACTCAAATATCAGACTTTCACTTAAATACAAAATTGCCTTGTTGGTGGAGTAAAAGCTCACTTTAGTCTGAGAAATGCAGCAGCACTGCTGCTGAGAAAACAAAACCAAACCAAACCAACTTATATGAGTAAATATACATCATGACAGAATTTCAGTAGATCTATATGGGAGAAATTAAAAGTAAGGACATTTTTGTAACAGGCTGGGAAACTCTTAACAACAATCTGAACTGAAAACACCAGCTTAGCTTCCCAAAATGAAAGCAATTTACCTACTATCCCCAGTAAAGGTTGGAGCTACAGCATGGAATGAGTTGTATTACATTAGTTCACCACTGAAAGCACAGAAATATCTCTCAGACATTACCACTGGGGAAGACATTAAGCTGTCAACCACATTTTGGCACAATTTGTCATCAAAAAAACTAAAAGCTTTCCTTTTTAGAGTGGATGTTTTATCATTGTGGTTGGGCCCAGAATTCCTGGAATGGAGGGGTTGAAGGAGCCCTTTTATTAGCTCCAGATCAGTCACTTGTGATGTGATGGTCACACCATGACCAGTGCTGTGACTGCTGCTGAAGAGAGTGGTGACTCCTTTCTCTCCTTCTCTCTCCCTCCCCAAAGATAATTTTCAGCACAGATAGCAACGTGAATAAGGTGAACGAACAGACATTTTATGGACCTTATGTCATAGTTATGCCAAATAAAGGAAACATTCAACTGCAGTTAAAGAAAAGTAAGAACTTTGGGAGGAAGCTTTAACACTTCTTCTACCTATTTGCTGCATGCATTGTACATTTTCAGAGCTGTATTAAAAGAAGAAAAAAAATAATTCTTGAACCATTTGAAAAATCCCTACCTTGAGGTGATGTTTTTATTCCTACTAGAGCTAAAATGGAAAATAACACAGTTTTCAGTTTCTTGGAGCAAGTGGCACATACTGGAAGATAGTAAGCACAGCAGTAACATCACAAATTATTGTAAATTGAGTAGATAGCTGTAATTGTAATTTCATTCTTTCCTGATAGATATTAGCTTGAATTTTATTAGATTTTATGTGAACTAAAGTGGTGTTAAGAGCAATTAAATATGCCGCTCCCTGAGGGAAGCGTACAACAGTTAGGATAGGGAAAAGGTTATTGAGGTTGCAGGTATCCATCAGCTAAGAGCACACCAGGAAAGTAACATATGAGTCAGGGTTTCTGTCTGTTCCTGACTCTAACATTGATTCCCTATACGACTTCTTAAAAGTCATTTACAACATGGGTTTTCGCTAAGAATTTTGGTGTGTGCACACTTGAAGATCCTCAAAGTTTGTACATCAGTGCAAATTAGTTTGTCATTATTGGAACTCGCAACCAACTTAGGAGATAGGGACACTGATTAGAGAAAAAGATGTCAAGTTTAACAAGTCATTGCCATTAGAGTACAGTCCTTTTCAGAACAGACCTTTTCAGAGACGTAGCTTGTTCATTTGCTTTTTAGTGTTCCAGTGGGCAGAAGCATAGTAATATCTCCTCTGTGGATAAAAAGCAGGAGTAGCAAGCTACTGTGTCAGGCTCCTTCAGTTCTTAGCACTGGGAACAAAGATGGGTATAGCCAAAACCTGCTGCCCACATGCAGCTCTGACCTGACAGATCAGCCCTCACTAGTCCCAGTAGCCAGAGGCCACATGAGCATAAAACTGTTTTTGAAATTGGCCAGGTATTTTACAGTATTTTCATGTAATTGCTTGGGTGATGTGACTGAGAAGGGAGATTGGACTAGATGACCTCCGGTGGCCCCTTCCAGCCTCAACCATTCTATGATTCTGTGATTCCGTGAATATACCAAGTGATATCATCTACATAAATAATCCTAAAACATCTCAGATGACTTTCATTGTAAGGAACGTCTGTTACTTTCAGTTGAAATCTACATCTGCTCCAAATACTTTGTGCCGTATGCTGAAGAAGCAGCAAACCTAAGCAACAGAATTCATGGCCTGCAAAATTTTGACCTTAGCAGCCCAGCACAATGAAGGCTCAAAGTATCTGTTGTGATGATTCTGTTGACCAGGGACCAGATCTTTTTTATGATGGCTCACCTGGCTTTGAGTATCCTACCTAAGGAGGATACTCAGACACCCTATTTAGGCAAATCAGCTCTAAAGAATCTCTGCCATCTCTGCATGAAATGGGTAAGAACCCATTTAGGGAGATATAATAGGGAATGAAGAAGGAAGAAAAGTGAAAGGAAATATACATTAGAGAAGCAGGTGGATTACATTTCTAGTGACATGGTCCCCGATTGGTTCTTGAACTCCATTGCTTCACCTCTAGTATGTGTTTCAGTCATGCTCTGATCTTTTGAGCCTGGCTGCTTCTCTTTGTGAGGGGAAACACTATGCAGGGCAAAGAAAGAAGTGCGGAAAGAAGTGTGGAAAAAAAAATATAAAAATTTCAATGTTCCAGGTTCTGTGTTTAACCACGACCATGTTAAGTCATAGCTTGAAAAAGGTGAGCGCAATCTGAATCAAATTTTTCTTTCATTCAAACTCCAGGCTTTGTTTTAGCCTGCATACAACATTCTTGCCTGCATCTAATTTCCTAGGTTGTTTCATCTGGCAGTGATGGTTTTGTTCACAGTATTGTGCTATATGCTGTTAAACACCTGCTACATCCCTCTCTTGAGGGTGACTGCATTTCTGTGGTGGGTGAAGTGATTCCCCTATCCAGGATAATCTGTAATCAGCTGTTCCGCTTTCGGAACAAAAGGTGATATATAAATGTAACCAATATTACAGTGCCTGTCTTTCACTTACTCTTGCAATATAGAAAACATGTTGTCTTACAATACATTTCATCTACAGAAAAAGCACTTTCCAAGACATCTTCTACCTTACTGCTGACACATATTAGCATCTAAAGCAGAAAAGCTCTCCATTATTATTTTTTAAATAATGAAAACACTATTCCTTCTCAAACCTGTCACCTGCTATAGATCTTAATCAGTTTCAGTCCCATTATGACAATGCTTGCTGCAGTGAAACAGGGTTTGGGAAGAATTTGTCACCCAGGAAAAGATTATTTTCTTCTCATTGAGATCCACAGCATTCAAAAAAAAAAAAAAGAAAAAGCAGTATATGTCCTCTGATATATTTTGTAGGACTCTAAATGTTAGAAATGTACATAAGCCAAATTCTGGACAGTTTTCAGCCTCCCATTAAAGTTCTGCCTTGGAAGCCGTTACTAGGGCAGGCTGCCAGATACAAAGAGAGTAGATACGTTAGGAAGGACACTATTTTTAATGTCTTTTGCCTTTACAAAGTTGTTGCAGTCAAATGATGCATGGCTGCTGGCACTTAAACAAACAATGAAGCAGACACTGGGAGTTTTCTTTTTGCTCTAAATCATCTTACCCCCTCTCCTTCTCTAGTTAACCATGAACACTGTCAGCAGATAGACCTCTGACATTCCCCTGACCTTTGGTCTCATTTGTAGATAACGTTGTCCCCTTTTAAATTTCTTGATCATTTCAAAAACACCCTACAGAACACCCTATAGAAAATTAGGTATTTGCACAGAAGTTGGTTGCTTTGCTGGAAGTTCCCTGTGAAAATCATGGGTCCTTTTAATGCATCTTCCTCACCCACCTCACTCTCTTTCAATTGGCAATATCAGATTTTTTATGGCAAATCTGAAACCCAACCACACATTCTCAAGGGAAACAGACAGACGGCATCGCTGAGACTACAATGAAGATCTGAAATTCCATTGCCTGTCATTGCAGCACAAGATTGAGGGTAGGACAGCAGATGAAACTACCTTTATCCATTGCATCTCTGCTTGGGTAAGATCCCACTTGGAGTACTGTGTACAGTTCTGGTGTCCTCAACGTAAGGAAGACATTGGGCTGTTGGAGCAAGTCCAGAGGAGGGCCACAAGGATGATCAGGGGGCTGAAGCACCTCCCAGATGAAGACAGGCTGAGCAAGTTGGGGCTGTTCAGCCTGGAGAAGAGAAGGCTGCGTGGAGACCTCATAGCAGCCTTTCAGTATCTTAAGGGAGTCTACAAGGATGCTGGAGAGGGACTGTAGCAATAGGACAAGGGGTGATGGGTTTAAACTTAAACAAAGAAAGTTCAGGTTAGATATAAGGAAGAAGTTCTTTACGGTGAGGGTGGTGAGGCACTGGAACAAGTTGCCCAAAGAAGTGGTGAATGCTCCATCCCTGGAAGTGTTTATGGTAAGGCTGGACAAGGGCTTGGGTGACATGGTCTAGGGTGAGACGTTCCTGCCCATGGCAGGGGGATGGAACTAGATGATCTTAATGCCCTTTCCAACCCCAACCATTCTATGATTCTATGATTGTGTCAATGACTAATCTAGGAGTAATCCTAGATAAACCATATAATATCACTCAAGTCATCTTTCTTACGTCATGAAATAGGGGTCATTACTCCTGTATTTTTCAGACCATTTTGAGAGTATAAGATCAAAGATGTTTTCAGTGTACATGCAAAAATAGTTGCTACACCAACAACTGAAAACCTTAAGTCAAGCAAACGTAAGCCACATAATATCTTTGGCATAAAAAGCTTATTGGGATTCAGGAAATAACAAGGTTGAAACCTAAACTTTTTCTGGCTCTAGTGAAAAATGCTGACATCTCCTCTGTCAAATTGGCGTATTTGGATAAAAATGAAAAGGATCGGAAATCCCTTTCTTGTGTTCAATATCAGTAATCGTCAGTCATTAAACAAATTGACAAGAAGCCCTGTCGCATCACTGTTTGAGATGTTTGTGCTATGCCATTACTTCATTGTAGACTGAAGTGAAGGGTAAGGTGATTACAAATACATTAAACAAATCCAATGCACACTATTCTGATCTCTTCTTATGGTGAAGTACTTCACCCTCCTTTTGATCTGATAACCGCTGCAAACATCAGTTTGCAACCAAACCTCTAAAAAGATGAAAACAACTGTGTCAGCAAAGCCACTCAAGAACAATCTCGTTCCCTGTATGACCAGCATGCGCATCTACACAAATAAGGGACTCAAATACTTCACATTAGCCCTATATCTCCTTTCCTATAGGTAATGACTTAAATAACTTGTTCAGTGTTTTCTTCTCCTCCTATCTTTGAATTTATTATTTATTTTTTTGTTTGGTAATTAGTCATTTTAAAAAGTTCCTAAATTATCACAGATTATTCCTCACCTCTAAATACTTTTTCCCACATGATGCAAGTTATGAGAAGCAATATAGTACAGGTTTTCCCTGGAATCTAAAACTATGAATCTTAATTTCTTTTCCCAGTTGCCCTTATTGTGACTCATTTCTTATCACACTGTTTGGAAATAAAGTAGTCCTTAAAACTTATATGCAGTACATAGCCATGCCAAAATTATAAATACACAATCATTTAAAATATACTCAGAAATCTGTAAATCATGGGAATAATAGCAATCCCTAGGTAACTGTTCGAATATATATTGCATCTGTGGAGCTATATGGAGCATATGGCTCCAAACTCAGGGCTTAACAACATTTATACTCACAAATGGACTTTTGCTAAGAATCAAGGTAGAAAGCGTATGTCTATAAAGGAAGCCCAAATTTGCTTTCTTTCTACCTCAAAATTTTGACTCACACAATAAGTTATTAGTAGTCTAATTCTATTAAATACTAAAATGTGAGAGGACCTGGTTTCATTTTTCATGTCCTCTCTATTTCCCAGCTTCTT
Source organism: Coracopsis vasa (assembly GCA_026283785.1). Classification (NCBI taxonomy): domain Eukaryota; kingdom Metazoa; phylum Chordata; class Aves; order Psittaciformes; family Psittacidae; genus Coracopsis; species Coracopsis vasa. Next base: position 52,946 of record JANHGB010013631.1, read on the forward strand.
TGCTTGTCTTCTTGTAGCACTGTAGCATTCGTTGCTTTCTATACTTCATTTATATACTATTTATATATCACTTCTATTGTAGACCAGTACGCGTTTCACACCAGTAAGTCTGACTGCACTAAAAATTCCTTACCCCTGACTTACACCACCATGACATTCTTATCCTCAATTTATGACCTGTTAAAGGTTACAAAAATGCAGACAAATACAGTCACACTGCAATTTTCTATGCTGATGGTAAAACAGAAGCAAAACAATTTTGTTTTTTTGTGGGAGAAATGTGTCCTAAAGGATACCTTTTATACTGATGCTTCACTGTTCTTTTAGGAGCTCTTTACCAATACCTTGCATTCCCTCAATTGCTCAGTTGGGCTCTATTAAAGAATAAATATCTAGCTACCTCACAGGGTGGTTTTGTATTTAACGATACTGGATTTTAATTATCTTTTCCTCTATTTCCCTTAATTTTAACTATCTTATTGTTTATCTTGATAAATTAACTGTTCTTTTCTCCACTTACATGTTCTCTCTCCAGCTAATGATCACTATGCAGTACTTTATACTTGTACTAAAGTTACCATTTTTACTTCCCCTGTTACTAATTACTTTTAAACTCTCTCCTGCTGAACATTTCTTTTTCAATAGGATCCAGCCTAACACTCTGTGTAAGCAACTGGGTGCCATAACTGAGATGAGCTTGCATTTTGTCCCTCAGAGAGATGAAATACCTTCCCAATTTCTGGTCTGACCTTTAAAAGAAAGTTTGCTCGAAAATGAATGCACAGGCTATGAATTACACACAAATTTATACACAAGGTGACTTGCCTCATCTGTACTATATGGCTTCCCAGTTGGTTTGGCAGCAGCCTAAAAATGCAAAACAAGAGGAGCATCTGGACATCTTTTTCGTACCATCGGTAAAAGCACTTCTCTGCAGACAGAGGGCTCAGGGGCTCCATCTCAGCAAGGCTGGCCTCACTCAGCAATTGAGAGCTAGCTCATCCCACAGAAATTAATGTTACTTCCTATAGCTTGGAGAAGGGTGACACTGAGTTCCTCCTGCTCCCAACCATGCCCTTTCTCTGCCCAAAGCCATCATGAACCAAGTCATACAAAGGTCAAGGAATAGACTGCCATTATCCCTCCTCTCAAGAACAGCATTTGGTCACTTCAATGGTTTTTCGGCTTCTCTGTGCTTAGAGTAAAATTTCTTACCAACAGATTGGTGAAGTGTAGCATTTTCTCCGCTAAGCTCTTCTGAGATAAAGAAATATATCATTAACCCTGACTTTCTTATAGAAGGATTTTTTCCATGTGCATTTGCATATATTACTGCTGACCACAGACATGCTTAGCCTTTACTTCTGTTGCTCTTTTGTACCCAACTAAAATTCTTAAGGATTCCACTTCCTCTTTGTTCTTTCCTACGGTCCCTAGTAAACCCAATGCACCCTTGCAAAATGTGATTAAGACTATTAATCTTTCTATTGCTTGATCAAGCATGTCTGGATGCTGTATGTTCACAATTAGTGTCAGGGACATTCCTGAGGAAAGTGCACACTGGGTTGGAGCCAAAGGCAAGTACATACTATATACACTTTCCCAAGCTGATGCTAAATATGATATTGTACTCTTGGAATAATGATGTCTGTGTGTACCTGAAGCAACTGCTGTAGATGAACACCATGAATTTTGCCAGCTTGGAAAGGGACTATGAGAAACAAGCACAAAATTACTGTAGTTTTGTGAGAACTGATTGTCACATGTAGGTCTAGAAACATGTTGGACAAAAATCACCTGATATCAGCTTTCAGAGAAAACAATTACCCCTCACGTTAGAGAAGGTTTACTGCTTAAATCAGACGACTCTGCAGAGGCAAGAGTCATTACTGGTGAACTGAGTCAGCAATGGTAGAAATGAAAATGCTAAGTCAAGATATAGCAAGCGCTGTTCAAATTGTGCAGCCTTTCCAGATGGAGGTTTAAAGTGCAGCCTATGGAAAATTACAGTACTGCAGGTACATGCTCAGCACACTCCAAATAGATGGGGAAAACTCTGCTACCACTGTTTCTGCACATGGTATATTAGAAATTATGCTGGATGTCCTGCAAGATCTATCCAGTGCAAACACTGCATGAAATTGGACATTTTGTGAGAGTATGTCCTAGCGCTTCAAATGAGCAGTAGGTATGTGAAATTACTTGTGCCAGAGGTTCCTGTTATGAGTGTCAACAGAAATAGCCCTAGATTCACTGCGCATATAGCTGCGTATACTGTTAATGTTGCTGCTCCATCAGGAAAGCCACAAGCCAATGAATTGATGCTAATCCTGACCTCTACAGTCTCTATGCTACTCAAATCTGCTTATTTGCAAAAACATTGGAATTTTGCCAGTTACAGACCTGAGGTTATGCCTAGTGAGCTAGCTATGGCACTGAGCTCTTCTGCTTGGTTACCTGCTTGTAATTATGACTTTGGGTTCTGTATTTAGCAGCAGTGCTAAAGGCAGTTTCCTGTACTGAATATGTAAATAATAAATAGGTATATTACTTCAGCACCAAATATTAGTACATCACAGGCTCCAGTTTTACCTGTTTTGATTCTGAGAGTGCTGAAAAGGCACTATGTAAAATATTTTTTTTCTAGAATTCCAGTTCAGCATCATACAGTGCCTGTACAATAAAACTGTATCACCCGTCATTTTCTGTGAGAGATGCTGCTTTACAAAAGCTTGAAACAAACGCGCAGAATGACATTACCAAAGAAAGTGAAACTTCTGACTGGTGCTCATCAATAGTGGTGACAAAGAAGAAGACTGGAGAGATTTGTCTTTGCATGGACTTGAGAGCTAATCTAAGTTATAATGATTGATAGTCATCACCTGAACACCAAGAAGCTGTGTCTGCAGAACTCAATGGTATTTAAGGACCTCCTTACCCTTGATCTACAGTATGGATGAAGGATACTACACAAAGAGAACAGAGACCTCACAATAGTTAATACATGCTGGATTTTACCCTCATTTTATACATGTGCATTAATAGGCATGTATCTAACACCCATTTCTTGGCACAGAATTATGTTCATGATTCTCAGCTACCAGCCTTGCAATTTTACAGGAACAGAAGAGAAGAAGTGGAGTTTACCAAATTCCCCTTCAGCAGTCAGCACGTCTTTGTCTTTTCCTGGGCACATCAACTTTCTCCACTGTGACTAAAACCTGACCTTGACAATGCCATTCTCCTTAATGAATTCCTATCACCACAAGCCCCACATTTCTAACTCTTGCATCACAGTACAAGACATCATATCTTGACTATGTTTTCTTGGTAGAGGCATTATGAGCACTTGTTTGCAGAATCTCATGCTTGTTTTTGAAAATGCTGCATTAGTATTTTCAAGATGTCTTGAAGAGGGATCTAGATAGACTGGAGCATTGGTCTATGATTAATGAGATGAAATTTAACAAGTCAAAATGCCAACTTCTGCATCTAGAATGTTGTAACTCTAGGCACAAGTATAAACTGGGAGAGGAATGGCCTGAGAGCAGCCCTGCAGAAGCTGAGAATGAGTCAGTGTGCCCTAGCAGCTAAGAGGGCAAACCACATCCTGGGGTTCATCAAACACAGCATAACCAGCTAGTCAAAAAAGGTGATTACCCCACTGTATTTAGCGTTGGTGTGCCTCACCTGGAATACTGTATGCAGTTCTGGGCCCCATACTTTAAGGATATGAAGGTTCTTGAATGCATCCAGAAGAGGGCAACAAAGCTGGTGAAAAGGCTTGAAGGCATGTCCTATAAGGAGCAGCTAAGGACTTTGTTCTTATCTAGTTTAGAGAAAAGGAGGGTGATAGAAACCTAATTATCTCTACAGCTTCCTGAGGAGGGGAAGTGGAGAAGGAGATGCTGATCCCTGGGATCCAGTGATAGGACATGAGGGAATGGTTCAAAGCTGTCCAATACTGGACATTTGGAAGCATTTCTTCACCAAGATGGTAAAGACTTCCTACAGAAGTAGTTGATGCTGCAAGCCTGTCAGTGTTTAAGAGGCGTTTGGACAATTCCCTTAATAACATGCTTTAGCTTTAGGTCAAGATCAGATTGGTCAGGCAGTCAGACTAGATAATCACTGCTGGTCTCTTCCAACTGAAATTATCCTATCCTATCCTATTCCACTTGAAAGCCAGTTTTGAAAGAGTAGTGAAAGTGCTTGTGTTACCTATGGCTGTGACTACAAATGCTACAGGATTATAGGATGGATGTATTATCTATTCCCGTCTCAAAAGCAGACAGCACTGTATTTAAATACTTAGATAATCTGCATATGTGATTACTTACATATTGTTACAGAATGCATGTACTACAGAAAAATGCAGAAGTAATGTTTGGGACCTTAAATTCAAATACCTTAGAGATCATAGCTCTTTAATCAATCTGAAATTACTTGGGTAGCTAGGAATGTGAATTGTCTCGTGATTAGCAAACAAACCTGTATGGAAGGAACTGAAAACTTGATGACTTTCCTTTGTTGCCCTACCATTCACTAGAGGCCTTGAGAGAAAATGACTTGGTATCATCAGTTGCACTATTGCCAATACACTACCACAGCTGCAGGAGGGTGATTTAAAAGTCTTTGCTTAGTGGATAAGATTTGAAAAAAAAACCCCCTTCCTTTATGTCCTTAGCAATCCCAAATGATACTGCTCCTAAGGGTACTATCATGACACTTTAGAATTCAGAATGAAATATCCTTATAAGGTATGTGATTTAAAGTTATTAACTTGCCATTCCTAAATGCTTAAGCAGTAAATCTCCAAAAGCCGGTACTAGCAACTATTACCCCTACAGCTCCATGGCACAAGAACAGAAATGCCTGCCACACAAAGGAGTGTCCCTTGCTCTGCATGACAGGCACTGGGCTTGTTGTCAGGCCTCAGGAATAAGGTCTGTCCCTTTCATTTTTTCTAAGGGGACTTATTGCCTGGGGACTAGGAAAGGAGATGGGATGCTGCCTCTAACAGTTTTATCTGACTGTTCCCAGACATAACAATATGCAAAGAATAATATGTTGCTCTGCTTATGGGACTGAGCAAAATACATGGCTCCTTTTCTCAAGGCTTTGCAGTAGTGTCAGGACCACTTGACATTCCGGTCAGAGGGTACAGTGCAGCTTCACACCTCCCTAGGAACTAAGCCAGGATGCTTTGCAGGAACAGCAGATGCAAGAGATGCTCTTACAGAAGCAACATTTTGACAAGTGCTATTGTATGGCACAAGGTCAGTCATGCGCGTTATCATGTAAATCAAAGAGAATTTTTAATCATCTGCTGGTATGTGCTGATGCCTGGGAAATTTAACAAAGACACAGAGCAGTACAATTAACTGAGGAAAGAAAATAATGAGCTTAGTTGCATTTAAATGAGAGCTTAGTTGTATTTCAAAACACTCATGGTCCATAGCAATAGTCTGACTTCCTCCAGATGTTGCTGAGGTTTTGCTCCAGCAGGTGTCCCTGTGATACAGGGTACCCCTACGAAGGACCTTGTTTCTGGTTTCTCAGAAACCAGATTCATTTTCTGTGTCATTTTCCTTTGTGTCAACCCCAGCTGTAACATGGGAGAAGGCATTACAGGGCAGATGGTGGCAGACAGAGTATTTTTCACCTTACAAAGTCTACTTTCAATAGCTACACTTAGGCTTGGAGCAACAAGGGCTCTTTTCACGCTGCTCTCTCTGTACAGCCAAATAATTATTAACAGAAGAGCTTTAATCATCTGTGCTATGATAATACATTTAACTTGAGTGATAGTGCCTACAGGATGCTTATGGTCAGTAGGGTACCCCACATGTCAGCTAGGAGATGATCCCCATCCCCTGTTTGGTAAGGAGAGCTGCTCAGGGAGGGCAAGGCTGCTCTGATCCAGAGATGGTTTTGTGCTGTGCCTCTGCACTTCACCCAATAGCAGAGGGATTATAAAATCCTGAATACACTGAATTCTCTCAAGATTACAAGTGTACTCCGTCTAAATAAGAGAAAACTATGGTTGCTTAATCCATAGCTTGTACAAGCCTGCTTCTTGTTTGGAATACCTGCCTCCTTTTTTGACTGTGCTAGCCACTAAATGTATTTCATCAGCAAAACAGCAGAAAACATTGCTCATGAAGTTGGGTATATATCCATGGTTAGGCTGCAAACAGGATCAGGCAGGCTAGGTGTCTTTTCTTGACCTCCATTTCCTGATATGTCAATTAAACCCAGCAAGACTTGCCTTCCTGCAGGCCGGAAGGTTTGGTTTGGGCACAGATAGCGCATAAAGCAGGCTGAGATCAATGCTGCCTTTGTAGCTGCTCACTGCCAGCATTGACTGGGGATGCTGGCCTCAGCAAGCATAAGCAGTGGCATGTGAGCCATAATGTGCCAAGTTCTGGTAGGACAAAATTTGCTGTGAGTGCCTCAGATACAAGGAACTACAGAAATGGTAAGGAGTCTGTTCATCAGATCTGACATGCTTATTTCTTTGTTATTGAGGAAGAGCTCTCGCTTACAGACACTGCAAAAAGAACACGGGAAAGCAACCGTGAATGTAAGGATAAATTTAAGGCTACACTTAAGCCTAAATGTAAAATGTAAATTGACCCATCTCTACCAAGCTTTTGAGCCTCAGCTGCTGTTATACTCATATGCCTAACAATCTTGATTTATGTCAGCTGGAGTATTGGCCCAGAGTACTGAAAAGAGCTAGGAAAAATAATAAAATGGAGGCCTTTAACCAAGTATCTTTTTAAAATAAGGAACAGAATTTAATCTAACAACAGCTGGATGTTTGCCCAATATTAACATGCAGATTTTACATAAACAGATCGTTTTGAGAGCTGGCTATAATCAAGGGATTTCCTCCTCACCCTACCTACCCTTCCTCATTTGGGTTGATAACACAAAGTTTAATTTATTTATTTGAGAAGAACCATTTTAAGGTTCTATGATATTTTTGCTATAATTAGATGGGTTCCTATGTTCACCACGAGGCCTGATGCCACATGACCTGAGGAAATTATTTGCTTGTCTGAGCTGCCATATTGTATTCTCTATGCTCTGTAATAAACACACAAAGAGGTAAAAGGGAAGGTTTTACTGTCTGTGTCAGTCACTTCATGGCCACTGGCAAATTGCAACAATCATCAGCTCCTGCTTTATTGGTATTCAGGACTTGCCACCACTCCCCCAACCTCTGATGCTGGATACAATCTGCCATTTAGCCACCACAGTGGAGCATGTTTCTCCAGCCATTACAACAAGCTCTCAAGGGAAAGAGAAAGTTGGTTCATGAATACTAACATAACTCTCTGTCATATTGACCTGTCTGTGTTCCTGCAACCTGAGAAGAAAAAAAACCTTACCCCTCCCAGGCATCTATTCATCATATCACGTTTTCTTTTTGAAAGCTTTTCAAGGTAAGACATCCAATTTACTGCCATTTCTTTCTCTGCAACCTGATAAGAACTGATAAAATTACCTGGCACAAAGACTCTCATGAAATATTCCTATTTCTCAGCACACACAGGAGTTATGCAAGGGCAAAGAATTCTTAGTAAAAGTGTCACATCTTGGGGGACATCACGATGCTTCAGGCGGCTATGAAAACAGGAAAGCTGTATTTGATAAAACAACTATACCTCATACAATAAAAGGGCTCTACAGGAATCTGGTCAAAGCCAGCTGCACCTGATTCACAAAGTTCTGTCAGTCTAAATTTAGGCAGATCGAGTATTTTTTCCTTCAAAGACATCAAAGCAATTGGTAAAGCCCTAGCTGTCACAATGGTTCTAGAAAAAATGCATTATCACCACCTTAACACAGGGAGGAACTGTGGTTATGAAAGGTTCAAGCAATCAAATAGCAAGTATGTAAGGCATAAGCCTGGTATCTTGAATCTATCCTCTTCTGCCCTCTAATGTAGTCTTTATTTTTTTGTGCTCATTTTTGAAGAAAGTAGCTCCTTCCATGCCTGAGGACTCTGACAGTCAAACTCTGGTTTTAGTGTGTCTACTCACTTTCGCAACTTAGAAGCTGGGAACATTGATATTCTGCAAAAAACTCAGCAAGCAAGACATTTTCCACTCTCATTTGCAGTGTGCACAAATATTGGTTGAATGCTGTTGCCCCAAACTCAACTGACAATTGAGTCAGTTAGACTACCCCAGAGTGTCATTTCAAAGAAATTACATGATTTCTTCTTTGACTGTTGACGTGGTGGGGAGGTGAAGGTTTGTGTCCCCAGAGTTAAGCATGCCTACAAAAAGTCACAGGTAAAAGCTGGCAGAACAGTGTAGGCTAACTTGGCACCTCTGGAGCTGGTAATTGGTCTGGATGGAACTGGTGCCGGACCAGCCCAGAGTCACAGTCCCAGGCTGACCAGAATGTTTATAAAACCTCATGAGCTTTCTACTAACCCAGTCCCTTACAGCTTTGGTTTAATTATAATGTCATATTTATTAGATATTTTGATTATACCTGAATTCCTAAGGTATTTTTACTGCAGGGGGTATTATTTATATGCTGAAGTTGATAGAAAGCACATGTCAAAATTACATGCACTGGCAATGTTAATAAAATGATTATTTTGGGTTCTCCACAGCAGGTCAGGATTTGATGTTAGTTTTACTGCAGACATGTAACTTATTTTATGCACATTGCTTTAAAACAGGTTGGTTAAGATGAAAGACAGGTAGTAAACTGAGCCCAACTTTGTATATAGTTTCTGGCAAAATCTGTTTGCTCTTAGTGATATAGGTTGACCCAGGTTTGAACACTCCTGAGCAGTCTGATCAGCAGTACAAGAAAAAGAACAGTTATGAAATTTGAATGCTGGCTCATTTCTTCAGAGTTTGGATTTGGAACCCTTATTCACATCTAATTTGTGGATACCATGTGATATATCCTCACATGGAAATACATGTATGTGATAAAGTCTAAATGAATTTTGGAACTCTTTAAAGTCTTGTTTAAAAAGCAATGAGAAGAGTCATGTTTTTAAAAGGGACAACATGGGCGTCAGGTTGTGTAAGAGGCTGCTTAGGAGAGTGAGCCTGGTGTGGCTTTCCAAAGGCATCTTCTGTTTCCAGGCAACCAGGGCTGCCTCCTGCCTCTTAACTTGTAACTGCTGTTGTACTTTGCTTATTAATTATTCAGTAAATGGACGAAAGTTTCCATTCCCTTTGATGGCTAATGTACTTTATGGTTCAGGAAACAGCCCTAGGTTTAGTTGTTTCTATTCAGAAGAAGTTCAGACCTAAATGAAAAGAAGACTGAGCCATCCAGGACTTGGAGGTCATGGGAGGATAACAAAGTTTTGACTGCTTCAGCTATGTGAGCTGGGAAAACATTTTCAGATTGTTTTTTGGTTTTTCTTTTATGAAGAAAAATACCTAACCTGGTATTTGATTTGACTGAAAAGCTTTTCTAATATTTGATCAGGTTGTTTCTGGAAGAAACTCTCCTGGGAAAAAAAATGCTTCAAAATGAAGACATTTGGTTTGATGCCTCCAAAATGAGAAGTTTAATTCTCTTTCTAATTTAAAACATTTCTTGCTTTGAAGGTAATGGAAATTTTAGTTGAAGTTTGGCAAGGGTATAATTTGGAGAAAATGTTTAACACATTCTGAGATGCTTATATACATATTTATATAATTAAATTTTAATTTAAAGCCAGGAAAATGAGAGAGCCGATTTGGGTCTTACACAAATACCTAGTGGTGTACCATGTTGCGAATCACTCTTCTAGTTTTACCTAAGCAATTAACATTTGCTTTCTTTTCATAACACCACCATTGTCCTGTGCAAAATAAGGTAATCTGAATAAAGAAGTGCTACCATTTTGCAAGAGGGGAGGAAGGGGACCAACTACATTCAGAACAGATGCCCAGATGCTGTATTTAGATGATCTATTAATGTATTTTTAGTTTTGCCATAGAGCAGCAGAGAGCTAAGTGACATCATTACAGCCCAGCATTATGAGCAACTGGAATAGGGACCCCATCTTTTGAGTATGCTTCTGATGCCTTATGGGATGTTCTGCACAAAACTAACTTACCTTACAAATCACTTTTTCTTATTTTTCATGATGCACAAAAACTTCCTTTTTTGATACAATTTGGGAGTAATGTTGAAATGTCTTAGATCCAAAAGAAAACCACATGGTTGGGTCTAGTTTCTTCCAATTGCAGCTTCTTTGTCCTTTATTTCACTAACTAAACTGGGATTTTCTGAGGTAGTCATGGGGTGCAAAAAGTACTGCCCACAGAGAGACTCTTGGGTGGTTTTCTAACAATTAAATGTTTGAGAGCCACAAAAAGAGGTGGAGAAAAACCTAAGGTAGGCAAATACATTCAAATTCCATATCTCACTTGGCTCCACCTCTTGCTCGTAAGCAATAAGGACTTCAAAGAAGACAATGAAAAGTAACAGTTCAGGATAGCACTAAGACCACTGCTTGCTGATACCAGTTTTCAACAGACTTTAAATCCATGGAGAAATTTAAATTGGCTAACAAAGAATAAATGTAGAACCAGTCCATCATCTGGTTTAAATCAGAGAGTTCCTAGTGAAGTAGAAGTACATAGATGGCTTACGTCTTGAAAAATATCTGAAGTGGAAACATAGCCCCAGAAAAGGAACTACAAACCCTGAGATAGTGATCATTGCTGAAGAGATTTACAGTAGGGAAAGACATTCTGTTTTAATCTATTACAAAGATCCCGTTAAGTTATTTCTCAGCAACCATTCAGCTTGATAATTATCATGTTGTGCTTTGCACATGCCTACATGAAAAATAAAATAAAAGCTAATTTTAGAGTCCTCAGTCAAGCCTGCAGTTAGTCCTAAATCTTGATGAGCAGCTCCAGTTATTATCTTCTATTTTTAAAATATTTTGATTGATTTTACTATTCTAAAGAACTAAACTGTAAATCATTTCTGCTGGTTTCAAAGCTTTTTCTTTTAACCAGAATGATACAAATGAGCTCTGACACAAAGATGGTGAGGGAAAAAAAACACCAAGAAAAACCAAGTTCTCCCTGTTACAGGAATTTTCTGTCTGGAGAAAACACTCCCTGTTTGTCAAAATCCTCAGTGTTGCCAAACTGCACAATATGAATCTTTTTCTGAAATAATGCTACTTTTCCACTGCTGTTCATTCATATTCGTTTCAGCTATCATATCTGTCACAGTAACAGCTAACAGCCTTGGTCAACAAGGCATACAGAGCAAGTCCCAAAGCATATTATACATGCATGAGGGCCTCTTGTGGCCAACAAATGGGCAAACCACAGAACAATGCCCTGCAGCACTGAGCATCCTGGCAGAATCAGTCCCGTCCACTGCAATAGTTATGTGACTGCTGTACACTACTGAAAATACACATAATTAACACTGATTCCACTCACAGGCAAGAAAAAACATGGCAGGAAATGTTTTTCTACTCGTTATTGAAGTCCACATTTGGTATTACAGTTCCTCTGTGAAAACCATGTAGTGAAGAGGGTGTCTGGGATGTTGGAGACCTCAGCCACAGGTATGGTGGGAGATGCAGGCATGTCCCCAGCATGAAACAGGTTGGTGCTCCCCAGCTGGGCAAGCAGAGAGGAACTAACCTCAACCTGCTGTGGTCTCTCCTCACCCTACCCATTTTGAAGGACAATGAGGATGGAAGGAAGACAGGCACCTCCGGAAAAGACGTTGGGGGCAGGTGCTTCATGGGAGCTCCTAAGTCCCCAGCAGGAGTGGTGCTGAGGGTATTCCTTTCTCAGTATCAGTGACATTTCCCTAAAGCCTAGCCCAAGTGGCCACACTGGGGTTTTTTTGGCTGCCATTATCAGCTGTTTAAGCCTTCCTAGGCTTTGCATAGGCCACACAGGTGGCTGTCTGCCAGGCAGAGACTATACCCTTCAGCTCCAGTCTCTGTCATTGTTCACTAGCACAGCTCCTGGCCTTTGCTATTTTATTATTCTGGCCAACATAACAAAAATTTGCTTCTAAGAAAAAGGTAAAGATTACTAAGTCAGGCCATTAATGCTGTCTTCACAGAGAGATGTGGCAGTTTTGCCTGTTACCCTGCAAGCAGACACTTACTGGAAGGATGAAGAGGGCTTCAGCCTCTTGCTTCCTCTGTTGTGGTAGAAACTAATAGTACAGTCCAATGTTTCCAGTGATAAGGACCAGAGGGAAAAATACATAAATCACTGAGTACTGGGCTTTCGCTTCTACCAGTGGGAGATCAAACCCATCTGCCATGGCAGAGGCAGTGCCCTAGCCATACACCTATGTTCCCCTCCCACCTTTCCCATGGTATGGGGACTTATGTGGCCTTAGTTCACAATAGGATGATAGATGTGGGTTCTGTATTTTATAGGAAGTCCTAAAGGCATGGAAAGGGTAAGTCCCTCCTTAATTTTTAGCTGCCTATCATCATTAGAAAGCCTAAGTATGCCTAGAATATTTGAGGCAGGGAGGAAGGAATCACAAAAGAAACCCAAACACAAACCCACAAAAACCGTTAAACTGAACCACAGGAGCCAGTTTTGATGTCATCCTGAGTTTTTTCACTTGGGCTGTTTCCATCTGTAAACCTCCAGTTTTTAAAAACTAACAATAACTTTCTTTTCACTGTATCAGCTGAATGCCTGACAGATGCTAAACATTATTTGCTTTTTGGCTTTCTACTTTGCCTAGTTTATCCCAACCTATAAGACCTCAAGGACATAAAGCATTATAAAAATAAACAGCACCATTAGCAGAACTGTCATTCTCAAGAAGAACATTTGCCTCATTAACTGCAGGATTTTCAAAACCAATGAAATGCATTTTTACAAAAAGCAGGAACTACTTTGTTAATGAAAGAGCATGTAGAGGACCTTCTTTCCTAGATCATTAATGCCAGTCAATCTGCCAAGGATTTACATCAGAGACAATGAGGAAAGACATCATCTCTTCGCAGGAAAATCTGATCAGCACAAGAACACAGTTCTGGGACACACACCTTCTGCAGCAGATCAACTTATGCACTTCAAACTCTGTTACTAACATGGTCACAGCAAGGGTGACAGGGCTTTGCAGAACTGATCACAGGACTAGAAGCACATTAAAGTTTCCATATGTTGGACCATTATTGCTCTCCATCTCATCAAATGGGGATACAGGAGTAATGTGAACAAGACAACTAGACAAAACTTGCAGGAGAAAAGAAACTAGACATGCTTTCTCTTTCGCCAGTTAAACTGTACAGGGGTGATTTGATAATGAAGTTATCAGGGAAGGGATGCCATCCAGAGGGACCTGACATGCTTGTGAGGTGGACCGATGCCAACCTCATGAAGTCCAGTCAAGCCAAGTGCAAGGTCCTACACCTGGGTCAGAACAATCCCAGGCACAGCTACAGGTTGGGCAGAGAAGAGATTCAGAGCAG
>JANHGB010013632.1:0-10619 GCA_026283785.1 Coracopsis vasa
AGCTTGGACTACAGCACCACCACATCAACATTGTCACTGGAATCTTAGCACAACAGTTCATTGCACTGATCACATCCCGAACGTTAGCAGGATACCAGTAAGGGTACTCTAAGAGTTTGTTCATTTCTTTCTAGAAGCTGGAGGTCCTGCTGCCCACCAAGATGAGGGGTTATGAACAATATTATGTCAATAAAAGCTGAAAACCCCAAAATATATGGAAATAGTTTCACAAGCACTTACCAACAGTATGTCCGTCACAACAGCCCAGTTTACAGACAAAAACAGCTCTCCAAATGCAATAAAGATCTGCAAAAAGAAGACAGCAGTGACTAAACACACTGCACTGACCTTCTTTGTTGTGAAGAAGAAAGCAGGCTCACTGACTATGCTTACCTATGTATGAGCTGCTGTACATACCCACCTAATTCCATACGTCTCTTCCTATACTTACAAACACTAACTTCACCTTAAAATGGGGAGAGGAGCCAGAGAAGGGCTCCTCACAAATCACAGCAGAAGAGCCAAAATAGGAAACATATAGCACCCTCCCAAACTATAAGGAAGTGCTGAACCCAAGAAGAGGAAAACAAAAGCCTGAGAAGAGAAACATTCAGCACAGAGTCTAAAAATGCTCAAAGATCTCCCTTTGGTTGGATTTCAAATGAAACCAATAGAACACCTCCATGCCAGTGCAATCTTAAAGGCTCCTTCAGAGACAGAGCCTCAAAGCCCTGGTGCCCTGTGGGAATTCCCTACTTCAGCATAGATGGAGACCCAACCATCAGGAAGAGGCAGGGCCCCCAGCAGTTCTTACAGCTGTGGTCTGAGAAAAGATTAACCCTTTCAGCCAACCGTGGACATCCACTTGAGCAGGCTGTACAGACTAATCGATACCTGAGGAAAGCATTAAAGCTGCACTATTAAGCTGGAACAGCTCTAGAAAGCAGAATCTATTTAGTGACGCAGGCCACAGAGTCAGATAGCACCTAGGAAATAAAAGCCATTTTAACGGCAGATGCCAGCATCTCATTTGGAATAGCCTTGGCAAGATGTTGTATCTGGTTGATGAAAAAGCACAGTAGCAAACCATAAAATGCTTTCAGAGGGGTAGTTTACACTTTCCTAAGAACCAGACCTGTTGTACAGCTTCCTGTGATACCCCTACCTCTCCTGGGTTTTTTTGTCTGTACTGTTCATGGGTTTTCTTCTCCAAACCAGTCTGGAGAAAAAGTTCCTTGAAGTCCGGAGGTATTTAATATAGATCATTACCCAGATTTTCTTTCAAAATGCTTTACATAGATTTTCTAATGTGCAGCTGAACCTATTGCTCCATACGTGATTATTTTTCTTTAAGTTTTATAGGAAATATCACTGGTTTCATATACTCCATTACTGTCTTAGTTCTTGGATTTACGCATCCCACTACCACAGCCTTTCCACTGGTACAACCTCAGCAGACACTGCCTTTGAAGAGACAGAAAGCAATCATTCTTCTGCAGTTCCGTGACTGCTGCAATAACAGTCTAGGGACCACAGAAAGGATGCTGCATGCCAGCCTTAGCTGGAAAGCAAGTGACACACCTTTAATTAGGAAACTTTGGGGCAAACACAGAATGAAATCTGTCTGTTAGCATGGGTTGCAGTATCACACAGCTCTGCTTTTTGCCAAGCCACCTGGCAGTAAGGACCAACAATGTCAGATCTTGCAGCCACCAGAAAATATTTGCCCTTCATCCTCTGATTTCAAGCTCGTATTCTCTGAACTATCTCAGAAGGCCCAAGTTCATCAAGGACCTTCCTTTCTTTTAGCCCTGCTTTACCCCGCCCACTTCCATACAAACAAACCTTCAATCTGCTATTGCTGAACTCAGGATTACAGCTTGTGAAGTGTTTGAAGCAGTACTCACAAGGAATTCTAGGCAAACACAGCAGTGCAGCTGAATCCTGCTATGCAGCAATAACGGCATGAACCTGTGTAAAATCTGCCACTTGTGCCATAGCAAGAGATAGTGTGGCTCAAAGTGAAACAGGAAGGAGACAAAGAACAACGAGATCTACTTAAATCCTGGCTGATAATTCAGATGCAACAAGATGCAAATACAACAGGTAGAGCAGAAGGTTCTGAAGACTTCCAATCTGTCCCTAAACACCACCAACATAACAGATGACTACCTGCCCTCATACATCAAATGAGAGGTTGACCTATCTCCCTTATAGGAATTTTGTGATATTTAGCTCTTTTATAAAGTGTTTCCAGTTTTCCTTTCTCTTTAAGCTGTTTTCCAAGTTATTTATTCTTCACAAGCCCCTAAGAACAAGAGCTTGTCATGCTCAGTGTAAGAAAAGAAAGTAAAATTCATCTTTGAGAAATAAGTTACATTTTGAATCTAAAGTTTGAAGGAATAAGAATTAATGAAAAATTATCCGTGATAAGAAATGGGCCTCAGAGCCCAGACAGAATTGTGTTATTTATTCCAAACAGAACTGTGTTAACATTAGAGACACCACTTTGTTAGCTTGTCTTGTGAGGACTGTAGTTGTAGGGTCACCAGAAAAATTTAATCCAGACAGTTTTGGAAGGTAATAAATCATTTTACAGATTGTATCAAGGTATTCTTTCTAAAACCAGTATCAATTTTATACTTTCCCCTGCAGAAGAAATGCAATAGGGTTGAATAGCTGGTATTCTAAGCCATCCAACTGCAAAACAACTGCAATCAGTACAGAGGAGAAAGCTATATGTTCTTTTCTCCAAAACAGTTTAAGACATCCTGCAAGCACTGTGCTTGGTTAAGAAGGGCTGAGGATGGCAGGAAAACAACACAGGAATGCTCTGTTTAAAGTCTATCTTTCTGTTCCTACCATCTCTCAATATTCCTCATGCCATCTCAAGCTCTTATTTTAAATTAATATAGAAAATATTAATATAGAAAATGTTTCCATTAAATTTGTGCAATCATGTTTGGGGTATGTCCGTTCCAATCTCTAATTGTACCTACAAAAGAGTGAAACATATTTTACTGCTGTCACCTTCCCAAGGATCCCCAGCTTTAACAGACAACACTTAGCTGGTCTCCAAGTGGATACAACCACTCTCCACACAAGTTGGTCTCCAAAGGACACAACCAGAACAATGACCCAAATTTTAAGGTGATTTTGCTTTGTACATGACAGTTTACATTCATACCTAAAGCTAGTAAGAGGAGAATTAGATTGTAATCACTGCCAGCGTCAAACACACATCCTGCTTTTAAACAGTCACACACCTCAACAACAAAATAGGCAATCAGTATGGCTGGACCATATGTGATCAGCAATTTCTGTCTCCCCAAAAAGAACCACACCAGGCAGAGACAATAGCTGCAGAACGCCTCCTTCAAAGGCAAGCTGCAGGTCAAGTCTGCATACTGATACAGCACTGCCATCAAAGATGAGTCTGTTTACATCTAAGTTACCACAACACAAAATACCCACCCAGTCCCAGGGTTCAGTCACGACTTCCCAAAGCACCTGCTGCACTGCTGGGAGCACATCTTTAATCTTGTTTTGGAGACAGGAACAGATTTAGACTGGGATAACACAGCCAGGTAATTTTACTCTGTCTTTTCAAAGGTAGTCTTTAAAATCAAGAGCTGGGTGTCCAGAAATTGGAGAGGAATCTCATGGCCTTTCAGTCCATCTATGCCAACAGAAATGCTGGAAGTCCTGCCACATTTCCATGTTAACTTGAGAATTCTCATGCTTTGAAACATTTCTTCCAGCTTTGGCCATAGCTGATTAAACCGCCTTGCTCCCTTTCATTATCCACTCAAGCCAGTGGAAAGCACCACACAGAAACCCCTGTAATTGCACCCTGATGCACGTATGCTTTTTTGCTTCAGCAGCTTCTGCGCAGTGAAGTGATGGAGACAGGCTTGCTAACATCAGTGTGCCTGAACACACACACTGACTGCGTGTGTGAGACTAGTGCCTGAGTAGACAGGGACTGGGGAGCCAGATTCCTGCTTGCGTCCTACACAAATGGAACATTTGTTTCAGTGGGACCTTCAGATTAGACACACCAGCTGGCACGCCACTCCAATTCTCAGAGCAGCCTGACTAGTGTCAGGTCTCGTTTAGAAAGCAAGGAGAGACACAGCTGGTGCCAAAGAAGGCAATGGTTAAACAGCTGCAGTTGTAAAAGTGCTACAAGAATCAGGCACTTAGATTATGTACAATTTATTATCACTGCACATTGGTGACATTATGTCTTGCAACACCTGAACCAAGCACATCAAACAAAAGACAAAATGGCAAAGTCTCTGGTTGAAAGACCAACTGGTCTGTCCATGAGTAGAGACTTAAGGAACACAGTTATCCATGTCCCAGTTCAGAATTTTCTTCCAGGTAACACCCTGCTTGAAAACAGAATACTGTTTGCAAAGCAAGAACCATTTTAAACAAATTGCTTTTTATCACTCATAATAAAAGGCGTATTTTGGTAATTCAAACCCAATATATTGATTCCCTCATCTAACACTGGCAAACAGAACTGTTGTTCTCCACCTTTAATAACAAAAAAAAGAGTTGAACAACATACTCAGAGCAGGATAATGTAGGAACCTGAGAAGCAGCAGAAAATGGCTAATTCTTTTGGCACTGGGATCTCCCCTCTTGAACCTAACAGTAATCTTCAATTTCACATTCTGCTTTGTGCACACACACTCAGACATTCAAATCCATTCATTTTTTTCCCTTGGTCTAAAGGTGTTTTACCACAGGAATACACATTCCTGAGGAGTCCAAAGGAAAACCTCAGTGTTATTCTTAGAAGCAAAAAACCCTGCAAAGTACCTTTTTGCAGAGAACTGTTGATTACTGTAATTAACTTTACCTGGATCACTCTTATTTATGTTAATCACGGTAATTGTGGCTATGGAGTCGCAGGAAAAAACCTTGGAGTCTTTCCCTCGCTGTTACAAGATTATAGTTAAAATAAGGTTTACACTCAGCTCCCCCTCACAGGGATCTTTTGGAACTATTTGTCATTCCCAGCAAGTTTCTGGTTTTTCCCTTTACAGGGAAAAACAGAAATTTAAAAAAACAGAATTTAAGTGATTTATACTTCAGTTTGCATTGCCAAAAGCTTGACTTTGAAGATCAGCTGGTGATTTAGGGCTTTGAAGGGGATGGCTAAATTATTCTTAGCAAGAACTGTGTGTACTGTACAGTCACAAGTACACTAATCTTTAAGTATTCAGAGAGCAAAAATAAATAAGAATACTAAATTAGGCACATAGCATTAAAAATTAACTGAGGCTTCCTCTAACTACATTTTGGATAAGGAACACTCTTGCTTCATGCAGGTAACTACAGAGGCTTATTGTTCTCTTCTGTAGTGTGGGCAGACTATAGGTCCTGAAGCCAATTTACAACGCTGTGCCTGCCCCCAGGATCCCAGAAGACACTTTGCTAATGACACATATACTGGCACTTACGAAAGTGGAAATGATGCTCGTCTTGGCCACCATCAGAGCTATGTAGAGGCACAGAGCAGAAATGAACATGCTTGTGGCACAAATCAGAGGATCAGCTTTATTGTTTATCTTCCTCAGTCTTCTTGCTGCTTCTGCCCCAGCAATGACACCCAACATTCCTGTCCCAATGGTGATACCTCCAAATAACAGGCTGGTGACAAAGCAAAGGATGCAGTTGAGCACAGTAAGATCATACTGCGGGGGAAAAAAGTGGTGTTAGCTTATACTGTTAGTTACAAAGGAATCTTTAACAGGGAACTTGAATTTCATTCCATTTGATGATCTAACCCTCCCACTCCTTCTAAATGGATTTCATCCCAGGCCTCAGTTGAAGCTATGCCGCTGCAACTGAGGCTTTACCCTGTGAAGCAGGTATTTTCCCAATTCTAGAGTAGCTGTTATGCACCGAGGCTCAAGAACGACTCTTCTCAGTATGACCTGGCTTGGACATCCAATGATTTAGGAGATACAGTCATCTTGGTTACCCTGTGAACCAGCCTACTCAGTCATCCCTAAAACACAGATGGAATAACTCTGTATCACAATCTGCTGTCTTGGAAGAGATCCCATCACGTGGAATTATATGCATCTAAATTATAACCCTTTAGTTAGCACAGCTGAGTCACTTCTCTGACTATGGGAAACACCTACCACTTCCCAAAAAAGTTCAAAGAGTATGGAATAGTTAACTAGTGGGAGGTCCACCTAGTATTTTCTAGATGCAGAATTACAAATGTCACTCAGCTTGGTGTGTCTGCAAATGCAAATGTTCTCCAACAATGACAAGTTCATGTTTTAGAAGTATGCATTTGAATAGCTTAGAAGATTCAGCTTCCAAAGGGACTTCCACAGATGCTTTTGTCTCTGTCCCAAATGAGATCCTAATGACAAAGCAAGTCTCAGCAGTGCCACTGTTTCATGCATCATAATTCCTCTGAGGCAAACGGGGACAGGAGAGCTGTGTTCTGAGCACAAGTGCTTCTAAATATTTCAGAGTGGTACATGGTAAGATCTGTACATTTTCCTAAGCTTTCTCTGACTGCAAAGCAAAGCAACAAGCTAGGATGTGATCTGTTCCTTTAAACTATACTGCATCTACTGTTTATTTTCTTTGTGGCTGATTAGGAAGAATTCAGTAATTCTATAAGAACCAGAAAGTACTGCTATACACGATAATAAACTTTAAACATATTTGTACTGTCCCTGTAAGCTCTTCAGGATTCTGACCCATCACTCACTACAGCTTGATAGTGAACATATAGATTGCCATGAGAACTTGCCTTAGAGGTTTGCTCAGGAGAGGCAAGTTCCAAGGTGACATTAGTTGATTGAAGCATTTGTGGAATTGTGTTTAGAATACTCATGTGTTATAAACTGCAGCTGAAATAAACCTACAGCTGGAAGAAAAAGGAACACCCAAAACTAAATCCAAGCACAGCTCAATTAACAGGAAATGGGAAAGTACAGAAGGCTAGTCCTGAGGAAAAGCTCCAACAGGATCCTTTAGGGTCTGAAAATGCTCACTTATCTGTCTGATCTCTTCAAACTGTCTGCACAAAGACCTGAATAAAAACTTCCTACTGCCTATTTATCTACCTTGAAGGGATTGAGACCTGAGCCAGCTGTGGTGCCATCTGAATTTGTGTTTCCAGGGAGTCTAAGTGATCCAGCCCTGATCCTTAAACAAAGCTGCAACTGCTGAAGAGCCAGAGGGGAAAACGTACTTAACAGTATCCCTGAGCAGTCTGGGACTGTGCAGCTCAGTTCATCCAGCACCATCAGCTGCAGGTCTGACATGGTTGTTTATATTATGTTTCTTTACATCCCCCTGGAATATCAGTCTAAAACCAGCCTTATGCTGATTCTGGCACTAGTTCATGCCAAGGTTATTTTTAAAGCATCCTGTAAGAAGCAGTACATGAGGTTAAACTATCAGGTGCTCCATGAAGACCATGTCTGCTCTAGCAACACTACTGTGGAACAATAATTCAGAAGGTGCGTTAGAAAACAAAACAGACTAACAACTTCAGCTTAGTAAAGGAAGTATTTAAACTGTATCTGTTAACAGAAACAGCCAAACAGATGAAACTGTTCAGCTTCCCTTCTCTGCCTACCCTGAGTCAGGCTCCCGAGTTCACTCCCTGCCTCAGCATTATTCACTATGAAGTAACATGCCAATGGTGGCATCCATGGAAGGATGATTACATTCTCATTGAAGGAGCTGCGGATGACTGTTCAATCCATCTGGTTACACTGCAACTCTAACACTTTAGAGTTGAGTCGGTTATTCCATCGTAGAAAAGCAAAAGAACACCATTCCCAAAAGACACACTCAAGGTATGATTACTGCTTTTCTCTTTAATTGTCTTTACCTGGAAAGACAATGTAGTAAGCAGTTAGTTATTGGAAATCCATCATGAAGGCAGAGACTGTAACCAGATTTGGGATACCACCAGGAGAAATGTATGGAGGCCACTGGTAGGGAGTCAGCACACAGAAGTGTCCCAGTGCTCACTGTTATTGAGGGTAGCCATGAAGACTCAAGAGGAAGACCAAATACATTTTTCTACTGTGGATAACACACTGTAAGTAAAAAAATTCTCTTCCTAGCTAAGGAAAAGGAATCTCAAAAAAACCTATGTTATGATCACTTTAAAGTCCTCTCCTGTTGTGAATTCGCCTTGCCCACTGAACTTTATACTGATTCATGAATCTTCTTTGATCTGGACAGCATCTGTGAGCAGAGCTCTGCTGGCAGTTACTCACAAGACCATATTATCCTGTTTTGATGTAGTAAAGTGATACTGCATCAAATTCATCAAGCTGCTTTATGCTGGGAGTCACAATGACCTGGCCAACACAGCAGGAGTTGTAAACACACACTAACAAGAACATAATAGGAAAGTTATCAAAACACAGAACCTACGTATAGTTAAATGGGTATTTAAGTAGCTTGGGGTGCACAGTCCATTGTCACCTGAAGTCTCCTTGCTAGAGCTGCCCCTATTTTCCCACAGGAGTTCCTGTTACTTCTTCTTTCTACTTTATTAAATAGGGCTGACAACATCTTTCCATTTAACTGAGTGATTGCAAACAGGCAAACAGAGTGTCTCAGCATCCCTGGAAGCAAGGTAGTACAACACTCACACCCAACTGCCTTCACAAGAAGTGTTCACAGGCACATTCTACCTTCTGTCTTTAAGCAAACTGGGATTTAGCCCTGTGCAGTGTTCCCAAGTGTGCTTCCACAGCCGTGTGCACCTCACCTGTTAGATGAATTGCATGTCTTTTGGAGGCATGGTGACACAGTGTTCTGGACAAGCTGTGCCCTGTAAAGAAACAGCGGTACCCACATTCCCAGGGCTCCAGTGACAAAGGCCATGGCAGTCAGACCCAGCGAGGACCAGACAAAACTCCAGCTGAAAGGCAAAGAAAGAAATGAGAGATATTAGAAATAACAGGGTGTGAGGAATAGGGTCAGCCTACCTCATTTAGACTTCTTATAATCAAAATGCACTCCCCTGGGGTTATGAACTTTGATGAGGCTTTATCTATGAACAGGGAAATCCTAATTAGAGTGAAGAGTATGACTCACTGATTTCATGTTAAATCCCAGTCCTGGTCACCTGCAGATCTCATTGCCAACTTTTGCTAAAACAGTTGCTGTGAAATTTTGGATAGTAGAACTACAGGAGCTGAGAGCGGGCAAGAATGTAGCGGCTTAGTAGCTAAATGGAAGTGTTCTATGTGCAAGTCTAAATGCCTCAGGATGGTTTTGTGTAACCGGTACAAATGAGAGTAACATCTGGGTTTTCAAACTGTTCAGATGCAGCAGCTGAAGCACTCCTTAACTCTGCCCGAGTCTAAAACCAGACTCTCAGTCTGCACAGCGACTTAGCAGACGAAAGTTCTCCTTTCTCAAGACTGTCCAAATCTTGCCTCTTTCCTGCCCTGTTCTAGGAGAGAATTAACTCTTTACTGGCCTCTTTCTGCTTAGTAGTTTAGGAGAAAGTCCCCTTTGAGGTCAAAAGGGAAGTATGAAATCTTATAACTAAGGTGCTGCAAATCACCAGGTGATCACCAAACTGGTGGATTCATTAAGATGTAACCTAATTCTTCATCTTCTAGAGATAAAGGGCTCTTGGACTTGAAGTGGAACCATCTAGGTTTTGGCAGTATGTCCTTATGCTTTGGAAATCCTTCGCTAAAGAAAAATTGAAATCTGTTTTTACTGCACTGCTGGAGGTTACAAAGAACATTTTTGGAGGAGAGCAACTCTGACAGTAGTCTAGTTGTTGAACTGTCAGAAATGTTAATTTATGATTCAGGAAACTTCATCTTTTTACTCACTTCAGCCTTTACTGCCTACAAATTGTGATCCAACTGCATCTCTGGCGCACTTCTGGCTGCAAGCAGGATGCAAATCTAATTGTCAATTAGAATCCCCTACCAGAACACTCCGCAGGCAGCCAAGGTCCCAGGAAAGCAAGTGTTTAAACCAAAAGCGTTTGAAGGGGAGCCCGGGGAGCAGGGGGCAGGCACCAGCAGTGCAGAGCCCGGTCTGGCGCAGCTGCACAGCGGCACCTGCTGTTCCCAAACCGGATCCAGCTCTCCCTGCCCGGCCTTGGCCAGGGCTTTCCCGGACTGCAGGGTAACCGGAGAGGGAAACCTGCTGCAATCTGTATTTGACTTCGTCCTGCAGGGCAGCTGATGTTGACCTTTGATTTTTGTATGGTTAAAAGGAAGAGGCCATCAGCCAACCACAGGTTAGCTGCTCAAAACACACATACAGCTACTTTATAAACCAGGTTAGAGTCCTACAGACCCTGAGCTTATTCATCAGAGCCACAGCAGGCTCACAAATACCGTAGAAAGACTGCCTGAATCATGTAGATCCAACCTTCCTCGGGCACTAAGAATGGCAGATGGAGTCACACTGCAAATTGTGCACTTTTACCAATCTAGCTTACCCTAACATGTTAAAGCAAGAGGTAAGGGGAAACTGAGTAGAAAGGAAAGCTGGATTTAAACAGGAGCACACTCCCATCATAACTCTGACTCCTTCCCCCCTCGAAAGAGAATATCAGACACAAAGACACTTTT